>APFE031703245.1:80808-102390 GCA_000404065.3 Pinus taeda
ATGTGTACTTCCACTATCAATCAAGACTACTACTGGGCGATGTTTAATAAAACCTCTGATTTTGAGAGTTTGAGGTGAAGAAATCCCTGCCAAAGCATGCAGCGAAATAACTGGTTCGTCAGGGACATTGCCCTTTTGGTTGTCGTCTTCTACCGCCTCATGTTCCTCCAGTGGTGGATCTTCCTCCGATGAGTTGTAATCAGTGGCATCAATTTGAAAAAATTTGGGCTCCTTGCATTTATAACCTGGGGAGTATTTTTCATCACAGTAGTAACATAATCCTTGCTTTCTTCTTTCGGCCATTTCTGCAGGTGACACCTTTTGAACCTTAAGTGTTTGAGTCGTGCTGTGAGCCTGTGGGGGGCGACCCTTAGCGGTGAAATTTGGGTGACTGTACTAGGCTGCTAACGCACGTTCCACATTACGAGCTACCTTGCAAGCCTCCGTCCCTGTGGGAGGGTGGTGCAGTAGGACGTGGGCTTTTATGGCTTCTTTAAGACCGCTGATAAAACATTCCGTGTAGAACACATCTGAAAGACCCCTAGTGCAGAAGGCTAAGGCTTCAAAGGCTATAATATTTTCATCCACTGTGCCAGTCTGTCAGAGCTTAGTAAGACGACCCAAAAAAGAAGATTCCTGGTCAAAGCATTCTGTAAGAGCTTTTTTGAAGGTGGTCCAAGTCACAAAAGGTGCATTGCAACGTTGATGCCATTCCCACCATTACCAGCTTTCATTGTCCAAGTACATGCTCCCCACCATAAGCTGAGTCTCATTATCTAAGATGTTATTCAGATTGAAATACTGCTCCATTTGTGCTATCCATGCTGTCAGGTGAGAACCATCAAATTTATGCATATCCAACTTGGGAAGTCGCGGATGGGATTGTTGTTGGGGGCCCCAGAGGTGAAGAGAATGGCTAGACTCACCCTCACTGTGTCGATTGCCAATACACGCCTCCTCATGGGCTTCCTCCTTGCCCTTCGGGATTATGCTAGTTAGTCTGTCAAGCTGAGTTTGGAGGGATTGCAAGGATTGTTCAAGTTTGTCCATCCTCTCATTGGCCATAGCTTGAGCTCTAGTTTCTACCATGCATCGACTTGATGTTCTTGAAATTTGGGACCGCCCAAATTTTATTTTTTTTTCACTAAGAATTGAATGGTACCACCGTGCTTAGCTCATCGTCCTGATTTTGATGGGCTAGATCACCAATAAGCGCCCCGGGAGATCTCAGACTTTTTATCTATTTATTTTTTTTTATTTTTTTTTTTTCTGAAAACTCCCAACGGAGTTTTACTCCTTCCTTAGGAATACTGCAGTCGCCGAATCCTCAAAATGTCAATGCTGCCAAAAGTCCTGCGAAAATCACGCTCCGGTATAGGAACCCCACACAACTACTCAGATCAGGTGGATTTGAGATATCTGAATGGCGGATCGGATAGCTCTGAGCGGCGGAACAGATTGCTGCTGCGGATCTGATGGATCTAATAGATCGGACTGATGTCTGCTGCTGCTGCACCCCTTTGCGCGAGCGGATCTGGCAGAGATGATGCGTGATCCCAAGATAGAAAAAGGAACTATGGTCTCGAGGAGTGTCAGGTGCTACAGATAGCAATATACATAAGGGTCTGACAGTAGTACTCGGCCCAATGTTTCAGGGCTCTAACTAAGGAGGATCAACCGTACCATTACCCGTACAACCCGACTACCCTATCGTACGGGCGAGTAATCTCTCTGAGTGTTGTTCTCGGTGTACTGTAGCAGCAAGACGGCCGACGGTTTATCTATGGCTAGGTTGCAGAGGAGCTAGGGGTCTTCCGATATACCCAGAAGGTACTTTGAAGACAGTCCGTACGCGGTTCTGTCTAATGCGCTACTACTCGAAGGGGTACCCACAGGGGTTACAAGGGAGTCCAACAAGCGTGACCACCTCTTGTATTTCCTGCGTGCATGCCTCCCCAAATCCGCAGGTTTATGCGCTCAACGACAGATCCTGTGGTTGAAAGACGCCGGAACACGTCTCTAGCCAATTTTTTTTTTGCTAAGAAATGGAGATCCCACCGGCCTTGGAAAGTGTTCTGATACCACTTGTTATGGATTTGATCTAAAAATATAGCTCTGATACCACTTGTTATGCTCTTAACCTGCAAAAAGATACCCAAATACAAAATATGCACAGAAAGATACCCAGAACATAGAATAGTGAGAGTCAACAACAAATATTTTATTATTCAGAAAGCAATGTTCACTGGCCTCTTCGAGGGGGCAACCTCCAATAGAGCAGAGCTCGATTCAAAAATAAGACATGATGCTCCTCGCAAGGAGTCTCTAGCCTTTATATATGACTCATACATGCAATACCATGGATCAATACCAGGGGTTTTATTAATACCATCTATCTAATACCATGGCCCATTTGCAACTAACTGTGGTCACGACATTAATTGCGGGTTAACCACTTACAATTATTAATATGGGCTTTATTGACTTTTTATTATGACTCGATCCCACTACATAAATAAGGGGGTTAGGGTGGGACCCTAACACTTTGATCCTTATCAATGGTCGAGATTGCTTTGACAAGGACCACTTGAACTAGCCATTGGAGAATTTATTTTTAAATAGGAGGTCATTTGTCAGTTAATGGATCCAACCTCTGAGTCGTGTGCTAAGCTAAAAGCTCTCATGTAATTTTTTTTTGGACAATAAAGAAAGACTTTGTGGTTAATTTTCGTCGGTGTTACTCTTCATGGAAGTGTTGTAGGATGTATCATTTTTCATGCGTAAATTTTTTTTAGCCATTGATAATAGCTTCTGAAGAGTGATTTGAGTACAAGTATCTTGCTCAGTCGCTGGAGTTTGAATGATAATCTAAATTCTGAACGTAATAGCAGGTATCTCTATTTGTCTGAGTTTTATTATTGTTTTCTCACTCTATGTTGATGGCTGAATTGAGTTTTGCAGGAAAGTCTTAATTTTTAGATTATCGGGCGTTCGGGGAAGTTTTCAGTTGGACCAACCAGCTCCCGATCCGTGTTTTCTGCAGAGCCTAGCTTAATTTGATCTTGGGCTTATCATAAGATATTTTTATGGGCGATGCATGAAGGATTTTGAACTCCGCACCTCCTTTAAAATTAAAAAAATATAATTTTTTTTGTGCTAAATCGATATATCTGGCTATTGAGAGCCTCAAATTATCAGATTTGGGAGCGGATTCGAACTCACCCTCCCTAGATCTGATAGATCTGCCCATTTGGCACGAAGCGGGGACCAAAAGCGTCTTTTTCCTAAAATCTAGGAAACGAAGCGTCTGCTATATAATATATATATAATATATATTGCATTATTTTCAAAAAAACATCCCAAATACAAATATAGTTGTTAGAAGACATAAAACATGCATATTTTTGCATAAATCAAGATAAATATTGCATCCATGATTCCATTGTAGTTACTAGTATGTAGTATGTACATCAATGATTAATTATTCGAGCATCAACCATCTATATTCTAGCAATTACAAACATACATCAAATTTTAAAGCATTTTATCTAGCAAGTGAGCAACTGTCAAAATTTGTCATGTCCAAAATTCAAATAATAATGTTTACAAAATAGGTCACTTGGTCACTGCCAAGCCAAAAAGGTTCAAATTCACAAGCCTACAAGTCTAATGATTAATCTATGACAAAAGTAGTAAATTGTGAATATATCTACTAATCTCTCTTCCTTCCACCACGAAGAGACTGGGCGGCGGGCCTCCACATGGTGGCAATGAAGAAGATGGTGTCTGTGGAAGTTGTGGCACTGAAACTGATGAAGATGAACCCCCTGTTGTTGGTGTTGAACCATGGAACCTAGGAACTAGATGGGAGTGGCATCTCAACACGATCATCATCATCCTGGAATCGCTCAAAAAATTCATACAAAAAAAAACATGGAGGAAGCTCGCGATCCGTACGCTTTGTACGACTGAAGCACTGTCCGAAACGCGTTTCGGGCACACGCTTAGGAAATTTCCAGGAAGCATGTTTATCAGCCCAAAACGCGTTTCAGAAGACGCTTCCCCCACGCATCCGTACAGATCGCGGATCGGGGTTTTGATTCGCAGGGGGGGGGGACGTTTCCTGCAACACTAGATCTGCCATTTATGTATATAGATCTGTAATTATTTTGGTTTTCTAATTTGGGTCTCTAGGATTTTAGTTTTTATCATTGTATATATAGTTTGGGTGTTTTATTGTCGTCTTGTAGCTACAGATCTGATGAAGAAATCTGCATAGAGTCCAGATCTAGGCCCTGGAGGGTAAGATCTGGATATCTGGGGTTCATTAAAATCGTTTTCCAGGGAATATTATTTAGCCTTTGCAGTCTAGGGGTTTAATTTTTTATTTTGTTTAATCTGGAAATTTTTTGAAGGGTTTCATAAAAATTCGGAAGCAGAAAATTTTAATATTTTATATAAGATCTCTGCAAAATTTTTACGTGGTAGTTGGTTTCTTGATTTGCAGCCTAATTTGTGGAGTTCACTGTGCATTTCGAATTTTTCTTAGAGGGTTCACAGTCATTTTGCTGCTGCTGCATTCTCTAAAAATCTGCAGACCCCTGTCTGTTGCCTGGGTTTTTCAGTCACCTCTCCACTCATCTGTTTGCAGCATTTTTTCATTCCCTCACCTGCTCAGATCTGCAACCATTCATCGCTAAATCCCTTTCTGCTGCCTGCTCCGGTTGTGCGCTGCTTCAAAACCAACAAGCGAACCCTCGGCCTCACTTCCCTTCTGCCTAAGCTATTGTCATAGATTCCTCTTCCTGCAAATCCATCCTTAAACGTTTGCAGCTCCGTCCAAGTTCCTAAACCCTCCATCGACTTACGTCCTCAAAACGCTTCCACTGTTGCCATAACTCGCTTTGTCCACGACTTCAAACGCTGCAAAATCGCTGCCATTCCCCAGCCTTATTCCCGTGGCTCCCTAACCGTAACATCCTTCTAAACTCGATTTCCCTTCATAGATAAACCTGTAGCCCCTCATACCTAGCCCTCCGTGTGTCCATTCCTTCTACCCCATACCTGCAACTACACAATCCTTGCGGCTTTCCCCATCGTCTTTCAAACCCTTGCACAACTGCTCATCTACGCTGCTATCCATCCGTTGCTGTCATCGCAGCTCCCTCTTCCATTCCCGTCGAGCTGCGTGCAACCTTCCTCTCCATACCCTCGGTCTTCCACTCTGCTGCCGGACCTACAAAGCACAACAACAAACAAAACATTCAATTTCTTTTTTTTTTTATTTGTATGTATATAAATTAAGTTAGATAAATTTTCAGTTCTTTTTATTTGTATATCCGCTTAGGGTTTAGGTTTACTTATTTTCAATTTCATGTATATGAAACTTTAGAAAAAATTTGAGTTTTTTTTGAATTTTATTTTGATATGTTGTCATTTCATTTTTATTTTTATTTTTTAATTTATTTTAAATCCAAAAAAAATAAATTCTAAAACATTAAAAAATACTAAAAATCTAAAAACAAAACATTTTAAAAAACATTAAAAAAGTTCGTTCCTTTTCTCTTGGTGACATATGCGATTTAATTTTACAAAATTTCCAAAAAAAATATAAAAATTTGAAAAATATCTAAAAATCCTAAAAAATTAAAAGATCTAAAAAACCTAAAAATTAAAAAACTAAAATATTCAAAAACATTAAAAATCTAAAAAATTTTAATTTTTTTGTGACTTTAGAATTTGGAATAAAATAAACTAAAGGATTTGCGCTTTCACATTAAGTATTTTTAATGTGGCCTAGGGCCCATTAAAAATCTAGTCTATTGGCCCTTTGGTTTGTTTTTCCCTTTTTTCACCAAAAAAAAAAAAAACCTATGGAATAATTAAATTGTTTAATTCAAGTTCGTTAGTGTTATTTGTTGATTAAATGCATTTTTGATATTTCTCTATTGTTAAGTGCGATTAATGTTTCAAAAGTTATATTTTTTTTCTAAGTTATACTAATTCTATTAATGAAAAAAAAAGATATCATACACTAAGGCCAAAGCCTGTACTTAACTATGCCAGAGGAATGGCATCAACCAGTGAAGTCTAGATCTGAACTGCCCAGAAGGGAAACCAGTCCGTAACAAAAAAGAGTTCAGAGAATGAGTTTGCTGCCCACGCAGGGGAAACCAGCAAAGCATCCATTTTGGTATCATTGTATTTAATGAGGCAAAAAGAAGAAAAACCGACCAAAGAGCCAAAAAACTCATATTTTTTTCCACCAAAAACCCCATTGAAAACAAAAAAGCTGAAAAAGCAGAGTCCCAGAAACCTGAGACACGTCGCATGCTGAGTGGCGGACGGTGTGGCAGACGCGTGGCACGCTGAGTAGCAGCAAGGCGACAGACAATGTGGCGGACACGCGGCAACGAGGTGGCAGGCTAGGGACGTGGTGGGGACGGAGGGTGTTCCTCCACAATGAAGCACTTGTACTCCTCCATGTTGCCACTTTCCAGCCACAATGTCTTTGTGTTGCCAGCCTGCAGAGCCGGTTGTTCTTCCTCGACGAGACAACAATATTCGTCTATTACCCAGTTTGTTTGCGGAGCCTCGCTCACCTCCTTCCCTGCGCATCTGGTCTGTTGCTCTTGGCTTTGCTCCCCTGCACCTTGAAGGCTCATCTGTGCCAGTTCTTGTTTGTCTTGGGTGTAGCTGCACCCTGCAGTGGTGCTCCCACCTCCAGCAATGTGCGGAATCCCAATTTCTCTGGTGCTGCCACCCCCCATCGTTCCACGCTCCTGAATTGCAATGGTGCGTCCACCAGCCTCGATGGCTTGTTCCTCAGAGCTCTGCTCTTCCTCGTGAAAGCATATGGTGATGGTGGCCATAATGAGGGGCTTGTTCAGGGCGGAGCGGAAGGTGAATTGGGCATTCTGGGAATGCAGTGGAGGAGTGGGTGGAGTGCCTTTGGGAGATGATGCAGAAATGGAGGGGAAACTTCTGGGAGGCGAGGCAGAGGCCACCAAGTGGAGGCGACCTCTACCACTGCGCATATTTGGGTAACGACCTAGGATTTGCTCAGCCAGAGAGGAAATGGTGTCCGAGGCAGGAGAGCGCTGGGAGCGACTCAAGCCTCCTCGGTTCCCACCCCTGCGGCTACGCATACGGTGGCACACCATGTTGTCTGCCGATGTTTGCAGATTTCGACCAGAATTGGGCACGATAGGGTGCAACGTCATAGTGGAGCTAGCAGACTGCTCAGCAGAGGGATGAGCAGCCAGGTCCGAAGGGAAAATGAAATGGCAATCCAGGCTATAGGTGAACTAGATGCTCGAGCCGAAATCAATACAGCAAGCGAGATTGCAGCGTCTCCTTGTGGTTGTGTGGGAGCTAGGTGCGGTCGTAGCTTGAGGGCAGAGGCAGAGGTTGCAGAGGTTGATAGGAAAAAGCAGAGGTGAAATTCTCCCGAGAATTCATGTTTGCTTTGAGCCGAGGTTGATGGCGGTTAACAGATTGGAGGGTGCGCTCACATAAGGTGCATTTATGGCGATTGTAAATGCCATTTTTGGACCACTGTGCCAACCTGCGGGATGCTAGGTGGTCTCGCCACACGCCAGCCCAGTTGGTGTCCATCTTACTGTCCTTAATTGTCACCCGCATCCGGGAGTTCAAAAGTTATATTGGTGATAAGAGAAAATTAATTAATTCTTTATCTTGGTCATTAATGAAAATTATTTTAAATCTGGAATATCTGACGTGATAAAATTTTGAGCAATTTACATTTAATCATTAATGATTGTCCTTATTCATCACATTTGTAAATTGTTCTGGATGACTTGTTATTATTTAGTTTATGTTAATTCAAATTAAAGGCATTGGTCTGTAATCACTTTTATCTTACGATCGTGTCTTATTTTAACCTATCTATCTCATTTGACCGAGACTCGCTTTAAATTCATCGAGTTGTCCATCACTAAAATCTCCTAGATTCCGTGTTTCACAGGCTATCCTCATCCATTTACCTTAGGGACTACCCCCCTTGACTTGTCTAGGAGAGTCTAAACGGAGTGAGTAACGATTAAGAGTGACAACCCTTACTCTGAGCATTGTTGCATTGCTTAAACATTTTGTGTGACAACACGGCCAAAGGAATATTGCCAAAAAAAATCGTTTAGGGCCTCAAAACGACTCCAGAAGTTTAGGACCCGAAAAAAAACAGTAAACTTTGCTACAATTAATGAAACTAAAAAAAAACTGACAGAGCAATGGTGAGGGTCCAAGTGGAATAGGTGGGTGGCCACCAATATCTACCTAGATCAGTGAGGCATCCAAAGATTTTATTCAGAAACTACTGCATAATAATACAAACCCTCAGCTGCTGCATTGGTTTTCCCGCATTGGGTTTTTCCAAGGACATTGGTCCAAAAACAACAGTGTCACTTGTGTGTGTGTTATTTCTTTCTTGCTCAGTACTTGTTTCCACATATTATTTATGTTGTGAAGGCTACAATTGTATTTATTTCGGTGTTTACTGTATAATACTGTAAATAAGTTGTAAGAGAATCAACAAGTAGGAGAAATATAATTAGTTGCTGCAGTAGGATTTAGGGTTTTCCGAATTTTCACAATTATTACCCCTCCAATACCCATTAGGCCATTAGGGAGGCCCAACTGGACTAGGATCGAAGAGTAACCCCAGATTTAAGGTGAAGGAACAAAATCATGGTCAAAACCAGGTCACCCCATAATCCATGCCAAAAGCCGAAAGTACAAACAAACATAAGCACTCAATTGCAAAATGGATAAAGTACCTTTTGATCAGGAGCCCACCTTTGTTCATATGCTCTTGCGAGATGGGTAAGATGACATATGATTGATGTAGGTGGTAGAGATATGAATGGCACATTGTAATGTCCCCAATTGCTCAGTAGACATAAGGCGGGGTTTCATGAGCCTAATAAAGTTCCTACAGGCTAAGGCAGGCAAAATTTTAATAAGGGAACATGATTCGCTTAGGAAAAGCATTATAACTGCTTAAGGGTTGAAAAAAATGACATATCCTAGGCTAATGAAAAGTCAATTTTATTTTACGAAGTAAAAAGTTCCTAAAGTAACTATAAAAATTGAAAAGGTAAAATGGCAGCAAAAGTGGCCACTAAATTATAAAAGGGGAAAAGTGAGGAGGCTCTCCTCATTCTATTATTTGCCATTTGAGAAAAAATGTTTTGGAGAGAAGCTTAGGGTTTGGGAAACCCTAGCCGCCATTGCTAGCTTTATTGTTGAAACTATACATCTTAGTTGGTTCAGAGAGTGGAATCACTTAGATTTCGCCATTGCATTCCAAAGGAGAAGAAAATTTGCAGAAGATAATGGAAGTACAAAGTTTTATCAATTGATTTTATCTTCTAACTTTGATTTGATCATATATCTTTGATAGGTTGAGAGACCAGGCACAAATCTGAGCCATAGAAGGATGAGTTTGTGAATAAAGAGGGACAAAAACCTAGTGCTTGAAAGAACCATGAATTTTCTTGAAGGGGATTGAATCTTACCATGTAAAGAAGGTCGAGTTCATTTATTCAGAGGAACAAATATTTATGTGTCAACTGTTGCTTATATAATCATCGTTGCGGGAGCTGTTACATTAAAGAGGTCGTGTAAGGCTTGTTATTGTAATTTACAAATATTTCTAACAGTATATGCTTGTTTATTTAAATTCATTTCTAACATACTGTATTTATAATTGCATAAAATTTCATTTCTAGCAGAATATACAGAATATACTTTCCAATTTTATCACTGAACAAATCAAATTAGACATATGTACTTACCTGGTTTTTCTGAGTTGGTGTCGGTTCTTAGATGATGTTGGAATGTAGTTCTCCAGATACCAAACCAACCAAATTCCTCCTAGCCTATCTGGGATTGGTCTTTCCGGACCCCAAACCCAAAAGGCTTCAAAAGTGAAACCTTTTGGCCTCCGTGCCCAAAACCTCCAAGAACAGGGCTCAATTCTCCTAGATCTATATCTGAAATCCGGAGCCCCAAAGCTCATTCGTTATTTCACATTTCTCTCCCAGATTCTCCATTTGCTTCTTTCCTAGATTTCCATCCCGCAATCTCCATACAACATTACTGCCCCCCCCCGCCCCTTTTTTTTCACTTCTCCCTTTTATTAGTTTTTATATAGGAAAAAATCCTTCCCTCCGAAGAAATCCCACCCTTTTTTCTCCATAACCTTGCCCTATCTTTAAATATCTCATTATTTCAGTCGGTTATCTTTATTGTACATT
Organism: Pinus taeda; assembly: GCA_000404065.3. Lineage (NCBI taxonomy): Eukaryota > Viridiplantae > Streptophyta > Pinopsida > Pinales > Pinaceae > Pinus > Pinus taeda. The sequence goes on from APFE031703245.1 coordinate 91,086, forward strand.
AAAATCATATTTTTATTTAAATATATATATTAAATGGTATTTTGATCTTTATCGTTTCAACTGACTTTGGGAAGAGGATCTTTTAAAAGTACTTAACATGACTTGCCAAAGGATAAGTTAATTAACCTGGTGGCCTAATAATATTTATTTATTTATTATTTAATTAAAATGTTATTAATGAAAATAAATTAATATATTATAGATAAGGTATTAATTAATTCTTTTACTATTTAATTTATTTCCCATACATATACACTTCATATAATTAAATTGGTATGAATACTACTACAGTACTTTCAATAATTAATTATTTTTTCTTTTACTTGGGAATTTTCATAATAAGTTAATATGCATACTAGCACAGTGCATGCAATGCATGCATATGTAGCTATCATATGCATGCCTCGTATACATGCTAATATTTTTATGTTACTTGTAAGTTGAGATGGGTCGTTACATACACCCCTCCTTCAAAACACTTCGTCTTGAAGTTAGAGTTTTTATCATATCTGATTACTTATGATAGTAATTAGTACACCCTTCTTAGATTTATAAACCGAGGTTTTAAAATTTTTATTTTAATATAAAGAGACTATAAAATTAGAGTTTTGGGTTTATGATTTTAATGGTCATGCCTTGCCCTATTCAGGTTCACAAGCTATTCTAAAATCATTCTATCCTTCCTAATCTCTTCTGCTCCCATCCTATCCGTCCTCTACTGGAGTATGCCATGGCGTTAGTTTTACTGACCTAACCATTCATAAACTCTAAGGTGATAGCGTCAGTTATACCGACCTATTCCCAGTAGGCATCTGGTAGTCATCATCACACGTCTAGGGGAGCGTGATTCGCACAGTCCTCCCATGACTCCAGGGTTCGGAGGATAAACGGTGGGCAACACCTCCACCCCTCCCAATAGAATTAGGGCTAATACCCTATCATAGAATCACTTTGAGCTTTAATTGTTCTGAGGTTCTGTCATCACGTGGTCATTCCGATAACTATTTATTATTTGCAATCATACACTTATCCATGCATTCGAAAAATGTGCATCAGCAGGGTGAGCGGTGGCTGCAGATGGAAGGGCGGCCACCGCCAAACTAGAGAATAAAAACCGCAAGACAAGGATTGAGCAGGGACACAAAAACTAGAGGGAAGAATTTGGAAGGAGAAGGGAATCATCCATAGGAAGAGCTTGAGAGTTCTGAGGTTCTGGGCACGGGGGAATAGTCAGCTTCTGTTAAGAAGCTTACTGGATTGAGCAGCTAGAATCTACTCAGTCTGGCTGGGTGGATTCGGTCTCTCGGTGTTGTAGCAGCGCAACCAGAAGCATCTTCAACTGCAGGAGTACAGGTAGGTACCTCAATAGTCCCGTTAAATGATTTTGTGAGGTTTCTGTTGAAAGTGTTACAGGTTCATGATAAACCCCTTACTATTTTCTTTACATTTGTTCACGACTCTTACATATGGTATCAGAGCTAAATTCAAGCACTTGGGACCTTAGTGGCTACCATCATATAGTTGGAATTATAACCAATAAACATAAAGGGGTATTCATTCACGACCTGAAACAAGACCAGGAAGGGATACGTAAGCGCAGCGTGTCATCAGCAGGGTGAGCGGTGGCTGTAGATCGAAGGGAAGCCACCGCCAAACCAGAGAATAAAAACCACAAGACAAGGATTGAGCAGGGACACAAAAACTAGATGAAAGAATTTGGAAGGATAAGGGAATGAGCCGTAAGAAGAGCTTGAGAGTTCTAAGGTTCTGGGCACAGGGGAACAGTCAGCTTCTGTTAAGAAGCTTACTGGATTGAGCAGCCAGGCTTTGCTCAGTCTCGCTGGGTGGATTCGGTCTCTCGGTAGCTGTAACAGCGTAGCCAGAAGCATCTTCAATTGCAGGAGTTCAGGTAGGTACTTCAACAGTCCCATTAAATGATTTTGTCAGGTTTCTGTTGAAAATGTTACAGGTTCATGATAAACCCCTTACTGTTTTCTTTACATCTGTTCACGGCTCTTACAGGTCGAGATCTATTATTGATAGGGACTGCAAAACCCTTGCTTCTTTGGCTAAGAATATTTGTGGAGAAAAATAGTGTTGAGTTGCTAATAGTTGAAGGACGATTTCTCTCCTTGTTTGCTATACGTGCCTAGATAATCTAACATCAATCAAGGTCGAACTCCATCCTGCTAAAAGGGGATGAATGCACTCTCATTTTGGTTGTTGAGAATTATTATAGAAGGAGGGACGAGTTATGTCTTATAGCAGAAGATTAAATCCAAGTGGAGTATGATATGTGATGGAGTTGATTTTGTACCTCTAGCTTGCTTGGATTGTTGGCAACCCATGCTAAGTGGACTAATATATATATTGGTTCCATTTCGTGGGTTTGTGCATCTAGAGAAGGGAAGTTGAGTTACTAATTGTAACCAGTTTCCTCTTCATAGTTTATGCTCTGTACTATTGACTTGATGACTGTGTAATGCTTTCACATTTGATTTATATATTTCTAGGTTCTCTATATTTGAGAAATAGTGATTTAAATGGCTGCAACATTCATATTTCAGTGATAAATGTTATGTTTGTGCCATGTGATTTCCATACTTGAGCTGGGATGTCTATACAAACATTTATTTGGCTTTGTGATTTATTTGTTGTGTGGCAAAACAAATAAATTCACTTATAGTAGTTTACCCACAAACCATTTGACAAAATATCTCACTAGGGAAATCCCATTAACTCAGAAAACATAGTGGTATTTTTAGGTCATTTTCCTAGAGGGGATTCTACAATGGTATCAAAGCATGTTCTTGGAAACCTATGGAGTCTAAGGGCATATTATCAGTGATTTTATGAGTTCAGAAGACAATCATTTTAGTGGACTAACCTATAGAAGGAGCTTTCAAGTCAGAAAGCCGACTCCCAGTTGGGAAGAAGAAGAATCTCTAGGGAAGAAAATAGAGGAAGAAGAAACCCCCAGAAAGGGAAAAGGAGTAGAAGAGACGTTTGAAAAGGAAGGGCCATACATGGGGGACAATGAGACTCAAGCATTCAAGAGCTTGCTTAGTGCACTGAATGATTTGTCTAGGGGTGAAAAGAAATGGTGGATCTGATCGGTAGGATATCAAATAAAGAGACTTCCACTGAGAAGGATCCTGTCAATGGAGAAGGGTCCAACAATGCTCAGGGCAGCCATACCTGTACTACCATGCAAAGGTCGAGTGGGAGATAGAGACAGAGAGGGAGCAGAGACAATGATTTTAGAGGATATTTCCAGTGCTAGAGAGTCAGTAGTAGGAGGGCCTAGGAGGGCTAAGTTTTCCTTAGTGAAGCTGCACAAACAACTTCAGAGGAGGGTTTGATTTAGCTGGAGAGAGGGTGGATTCAGTTGCTGGAGGCTAAGAGAAATTCCAGAAAGCCAAGTGAGTCATTCTATGTGATGTCCCCAATTTTGATTTTTAATTTAACAGGATTAACTCAGTTTATTGGGGAAAGTGCTAAGCATAGTACAATTTTGTAATCTGAGCACTGGAGACATTTTTGGTACATGGGACTTAGGAGAAATCAAAAACCTCAATATTAGTGGGATATGGGGGCCGTCCTACATGGAATACGCACCCCTTAGAGGAAAAATCGATTTTGTGGAAAGGTGGTCGAAATATTTAGATGAGGGACCCACAAGGAAAGGTGAGGCAACAATTATAAATAGAGGGTTGAAGGAAACATTGGGGACCTTTTGATAATTTGACATTTACACATTGTTGCTCTAGCTATTCAGCTGAGTCACAAGTGCTGTTTAGCACCAAATGTTTCCAAGGGGAAATGTCACCTTCTTCTTCAGTGGACCATGAGTGCCACCCTAGGGAGCTATTGTCACGACTTTGTGGAGACTTGGGGGACTAGTCTTAGGTGGTGCAACTTGCCTTAGCTTCAACCTGGATGTAGAAGAAGAACCACACAGTTCTTGGGTGCAGTGTGTACTAAAATTAAAGGCTATACCATTATTGGGCAATTCCTTGTCCAAATTGCAGGTGAATGAAGAGAATTTACGGGAGTTGAGAGTGCCCTTCTTAGCAAGACAAATTTCTTTGGTTGGGCTTGGGTAGACTTATCCTAGGATTGCGCAGTCATTGGTGGAGCTGATTGTGGGGAGGCTTGAGAGAAGGATTTAGGAGCTGAGCTGCTAGGATTTCATTTGGAGGGCCATTGGAGGAGGATTGTTGTAGTTTGGACAACAGAGATTGATAGGAGAAGCCATAGTAACAGAATTCGAATTTGGTGGAGGGTCAAGTTGTGAAGGGTCAAATTTTGAAGGTTGGAACCAAGGGAATCCCTTTCTGGGTTTTTTGGGGTTTTTGACAAGGATCTCATATCTAAAATTGCAGAATTTTCTGGGCAAATTTGAGGGATCAAACAGGGGTACCAACTCAACCAGCAACAAGAGGAGCTAGGGGAAATTTGGGCCAAAATTTTGAGGTCAACATTTGGCCAATTTCTTCGTGGGTTTTTGTTGGAGAGCTTGGGGTTAATTTCCCGAAATTGTCCAAGCACGAGAGGAGGCCCTAGCAGTAGTTCTTCGCAGCCAACAGTGTATTTCTTGGCAATTTCAACACAGAGCTAGGAGAGAGCTGTATCAGATTTGGGAAGGACTTCTTATGGTTCATTTGGGCTTAGCTAGCTTGCCTTGAGCAAGCCCAGGTGCACTCTTTCTAGCACCTCATTGTACCCTCTTCATATTATAATAAAATGGCTCAACAAAGCAGTTTTTGGTGCAATTTCATGGACTGATTCATGTGTTTGATTTTCATGGTTTTTATGTCTATGTTTGCTTTCTTATTTATTGTAGAGGTTCCCTAGGAATATTATAGTGGTATTAGAGCATGATCTTGGCTAGCTGTGGGGAGGCTAGCAAGATTGTGGAGGAGTTGATGAAGCAGAACCAACAATTGGTGAGGTAGAACAAGCAGATTCTAGAGGGGATGCAATGTCTAATACATAACCAACACAGAAGCCAAGTACTACACGTGCATTCCAACAATACAACACCCACACATATGGTTAGCCTAACCATCCTACTGTGCCACATTCCTTGGATGAACAGGAGAAGGAGAAGTATAGTTCAGGGGTTGGACCATCATGTTGAGGTGGGTTGTTAGAGGATGAGGACCGAAGGCGATTTTTCTGGTGGAGACCTAGTTTTAGACATCAGGAGACTGATGAGGAGGTCGAACATGAGGCTGAGGCCACACAGGGTTGTGAGGAGCACGTAGATACACATAACGTGACACAAGAGCCACCCTTGTGGGAGTTTCCTTTGGTAGACCTGATTGACATAGTGGTGGAGACCGTTGGGCACACTCCCATGGGACCATCCATTGACGAGGTGCCAGTAGGAACAAAGGTACCCAGAGCTGTGGCAGAGTTCCTAGACAATAGCTACATACAACAACATGGAGAGCACCTTGAGAAGTGTGAGCTAGATGAGGATGTTATGCTTGAGGAGGTATCTATGGTGGGGCAGCTCGAGACTCTGGTTGAGTCCATGATGGAGGAGGATAGTAGTCATCTTTTGGGTCTGCTATCAGCGTGGAGAAGATAGATGCATAGGAAGCTAGTAGAGTTGTAGTACTACCATTTAGTAGCTCTCTTCAGGCTTACGTAGATGGGGCCTGCAATATTGTTAGGATACCTCTGCACATTAGAGGGAGAGTGCCTAAGTTACATAGACAAATTGTATATGTTAACCAAGCAGTGAGACGAGGCGACAAGAGTTGCGTAGGGCGCAACACTCCATGATGGACTTGCTATGTATTTGGGGACCCTTGCATTTGATCCCTCTCATGGGGTTGGGTGGCATGAGTTATTTAGTTAGTACCTGATAGGGCTGACTAGGTTTTTGGATACATCCATGGTCGGGAGCATAGTTCAGTAGGGGTCGTGGTTTTCCAGAGGGGCTCGAGGGTTGGATCATCGTTGGGATCCAAGTGGGACTCCTAACCACTCCATGGATTGGGTCAGTTAGGGTAGTAGCAAGATGGTGGATCCAATGATTGGAATCACTCCCATTTTCATATTCCCACTAGAGTTTTGGGCAACACCCATGACAGGTCGAGCTGATAGAGGGGCAGAAAGATTCCATCAGTTGTCTTGGCATGTTGGCTGTGTGTGAGGGTATAGGATGATTAGTGTACCTTGGTAGGAGGTTGTCAGAGGTGGCAGCATCGACAAGCCACTAGATAGTTCCTTGTATGGAGAGGAGGATTTCCCATGTATATATTGTTAATTTTGGGTAACATCGGATGTGCTCTAGCCTTGAAATTTGGTGGAGAGACTAAGGCACATGAGATATCCAAGACCTAGAAATCGTTTGGAGAAATTCCACTTGAATGAGGAGTTATTAAAATAATTAATATTTTTAATAGGTTCCTAAGTCTAAACTTGGGAAAATAAAAATATTAATGGGTATTAATAAAGATAAGGGTGAGAAGCTTCTAAGAGACGAGGATCAAGTCTGTTTTAATCTTTAGCCATTGATTAGAGACTTAATATCAGCCGTTGATTCATCAACAAGAAAAGTATAAGAGAAGACTTGAGGATCATTTGGAGAAACACATGCAGATATTCAGTATCCCAAGGAAATCAATTCTCAAAGAGTAGGAGATCGATTTCAAAGGGAGAGTTGCAGGGTGGAGGAAGAGGAGGGTATCAACAACAATCAATGACTGAGGAGAAGGTGATGCAGGGGCATTGAGCGATAGTGCAGAGGGAGATGTAGTCTAGGAGAGACGCAACCCTCACGTAGGTTGATGCAGAGGGACGCAGAACCATGTAGAGTGACGCAAAAGTGACATAGAAGTGGGAGAAGGGTCTCCAGGGTGTTAAAAGTTTCCAGGGGAAAGTCTCATGTGTTTTCTCTCAGTTTCTCTATAAAATCATTCCTTGTAAAGCGATTGTTGCTGAAGATTAATAAAACCCTCATTTTTTGCACCGGTTTTCCCACATTGGGTTTTTTCGGGGACAATTGTCCAAAAACAACTGTGTTGATGTGATTGGTTCTTGCACATGTATATCATTGTTATTTTCTTTGTGTAATTATGTGATAACTGTATTAGAATTTATTTTAATGTTTCCTGAAGGGATTTCGTAAATAATTTATTGTGAAGAATAAGTAGGTGAAACAAATCAGTTGCTGCTGTAGAATTTCGAGTTAGAAATTTTCACATGGTATCAGAGGAGAGTTTCGGCAACAGGAGGAGAAGGATCGACTATGGCTCAGGAGCATGATGCAGAGGCATCAACTCAAAGGGACTCACACATATTTCCAGAAGAAAGCACGAGGGACATGGATCACGATTATTCTATGTTAGCTTCCAGACTGAAGCAGAAGTCGCTTGCCTAGCAAGCTCTGCCTCCTCTGAGGTTTGGTATATAGATAGTGGAGCTTCCAGGCATATGACAGGAATTTGAGAACGTTATTCAAATTATCAGGAAGAAGGGATGAATTTTCTGATCACCATGGGAAATAAGGCAAAGTGTATCCACGTAAGAAGAGGTACTGTAGTCTTTCAAACCAAAGCAGGAGAGCGACTTCGAGCAACCAATGTGCTACATGTGCCAAGATTGAGGATGAACTTACTCTCCTTATCTCAACTTCAAAACAAGGGCTATAAAGTTTTCTTCATTAAGGAGAAAGTATATGTCAAACACCCGAGTTGAAAAAGGAAGGCCCAAATTGGAATTAGAAGTAACACGCTGTATAGATTACAGCTAGAATCTCCAATGGCACTGATAGGCAACAATGGAGATAAAAATGTGAATGAACTATGCCACAGGAGGATGTGACACTTACACCATGGGGCTCTGAGAATTCTCAGGAAAATAGTATCGGGAGTTCTAGAATTAAGTACCGAACGAGATGATGTATGCAGAGGGTGCACTCTAGGCAAGTATGCCAAAGCGATGTTTTCCAGAAATAACAATAGAGCTCAAAGTGTTCTAGGATTGATACACTCAGACATCTACGGACCTATGTCTACAAAAGCTCTTAGTGGTGCCGAATACTTCGTCACCTTCATCGATGACCACTCCAGGAAGACCTGGATCTACTTTCTGAAAACCAAGGATGAGGTTTTTGGTCAACTCAACGAGTTCAAGACTCTAGTAGAGAATCTGACACGAAAGAAGATAAAAGTGTTGCGCTTAGACAATGGTGGAGAGTATGTTGACAAGGACTTCATCGATTTTTGCGCTAGGGAAGGCATCAGAAGGGAGTGGACAACTCCCTACAATCTGGAGCAGAATGGAGTAGCAGAAAGGAAAAACAAGACTATTGCGGAAGCAGCTAGGGCAATCCTGTATGATTAGGATATGCGCAAATTCCTGTGGGCAGAAGCATGCAACACGATAGTTTGTGTGCAGAACAGAACTCCACACAAGGCGCTGGGAAAAATCACTTCGGAAAGGGTCTTCATCAGGAAGATACTTGAAGTCAGTCATTTCAGGATATTTGGGAGTTTGGCGTATACCCAAAGAAAAGAGAAAGAAATTAGATCAAACTGCTGAGAAATGATATCTTGTGGGATATAGCGAGAATGCTAAGCCATATAGAGTTTATCTTCTAGGGAGTAGGAAGGTAGTAGTTTGGTAGGATGTAAAGTTCATGAAGGACAGAGCTTTCACGAAATCCCGAGAAATGCCTTCCGAGGAACAATCAAAAGACAATCCATTGGTCCAACCACCTCGACCAACAGAAACTAGTACCAACAATTCTCCTAAAGGCAAAGCTTCAAAACAGGAGGAATCTCATGAAGAGGAAGGGCTGATAGATGTACCCACTACAAATGGAAGAACGAGCTGGGAACTCCGACAGATTGTACGGGATGCAGAGGACTTCATTGGTGCACCCAGGAATGATAAAAGGGAGCGAAGGCAACACAACATATAGTAGCTCAGGTTGGGGAAGCCTCTTGTTTTTAGGAGGCCGTTCAACATCAAGTATGGGTGGATGCTATGGTGGGGGATTACAGTTCTATAATGGTCAGTGATGTCTGGGAAGTGGTACCTAGGCCTCAGGACAGGTCAGTGGTAGGTTCGAGATGGATCTACAAAGTCAAATATGCTGCAAACGACAGTGTGGAGAAATACAAAGTCAGGTTTGTGGCTAAGGGGTATGCTCAGAAGGAAGGGATAGACTACAAAGAAACCTTCACCCCAGTAGCCAGGTATACTTCTATTAGAACCGTGATATCCCTTGCAGCACAGATGGGGTGGGAGATTCACCAGATGGATGTCAAGACGACGTTCTTGAACAGGGTGATAGAAGAAGAAGTATACATTGAACAACTAGAGGGTTTTGAGACACATGAGAAGAAATCTCATGTATGTAGATTAAAGAAAGCCTTTTCTGGGCTTAAACAGACACCTAGAGCATGGTACGGTCGAATTGATGGCTACTTGCAGAAGATGGGGTTCGTCAATGGTGACACAAATCCTAATCTCTATTATCTTGTTGTACATAATGAGCCTCTAATCCTAGTGTTATATGTGGATGGTCTTTTCCTGACAGGATCATCCAGGCTCATCAAACTCTACCAGAAGAACCTAGCCACAAAATTTGACATGAAGGATTTGGGACAGATGCATTATTTCATGGGGTTGGAAGTTTCGCAGCAAAAGGGTGAGATCTTCCTTGGTCAAGGGAGATATGCCACAGAGATCTTGAAGAGATTCAGGATGCAAGACTATAGACCTATGGCTACTCCAATGATCACCAATTGGAAGAAGATTGATGCATCAGAAGTTAAAGACATTGATCCCACCTTGTATAGGCAACTTATAGGGTCCTTGATGTATTTGCTCAATACCAGGCTAGATAGTTGTTATGGTGTCTGTTATCTCAAAATCAAGTCCTGATAGGCTGCTGGTCAGGTTGACTCTAAGTAACTATTTCAAACCAAGCTTTTGACTAAGGCTTAGCCTCCTTAGCCTGAGAGGGCTCTCTCAAAGGGGTTAATGATTTTGATTTATGATAAGATGGCTAACTCTTGTGATGTAACAACATAGACAAATATAATGGCTGGATAAACATTTTATAAGTTCCCATTGGGCCTATGGAGTCAAGCATACTTCAGTGAACAATGACACTACCTTTTGATAGAAGTCAGGGCACTTAGCATTTAAATGTTCAGAATACAACTTACATGAAACCACAGTTCACACATGCATACAGGAAGTCAGAGCACAATCAGTGAATTCTGAGTGATTATGCATCCATGCAACTGAAAAAGACATTAAGGGAAGAACAAAGCACATATTCTGAACATGAAAAATCCTTTATGAATCCTGAGAAGAAAAGTAGATCTTTGTATTACTGAAAATGGTCTTTACATAAGCTAAAACAGTACTTCTGCTGTCAAGTTTCCAACCCTCATTACATTGTTGTCTCAGCTATATATAATCCTTATTCTAACTAATTCGAGTTTCCTCCTCCAGCATGAGGGGAATTTTAATAACTCGATCCTTATCTCTAAAGACGCCTATCAACTATTTAATTATCTATTAAATACAAATAAACTGCTGACTGTAATTTTTAAAAAATCCTAAATCAATTATGACTCTAACTCTATCTTCGTGCCATAGTGGCTACTCCTCGTCCTTTGACACCTGGTTCTCTTTAGATTTGGCTGAGCTGGATATTAAATGTGCCATATTGGCATTTAAACGCTGAATCCCTATCTGCCCGTGGTATTCAGAGATGTCCCCTGTTTCTCGGCTTCTTTTTTCCATAATTTGCTCGAACATGAACAACATCTTTCTAAGCCTTTAATATCCCAAAGGATGGAACGTGGCCACGTTTTAGATATGCTGTAGGGTGTGGTGATGGACAGATGTGCCTTTTTCAAAAACTCCCGCTCATAAAATCAACTGTCTGTCTGCGTTTTTTAAAAAACATCATCTACAGCAGTTTCGTAGCGCGCTACGAAACTGCTGTTTTATTTAAAACAGTTTTCTTTTTGTAACCCGAGAGCTTATATCATCCAATCATCGGTTGCCAAAATTCCCTTTGATGTTTCATATGTGCAGCAGGGATTAAAACATCTTCAAAACACTAATGATTAAGCAAAATTAACAAAAGTTTGAGACAAAACCCTTTCCTGAACAGTGAATTCATTTATTAGGTAACCGGCTTAGCTCTACCTTCAGGTCTTCAACGGCTTTCTTTAATTGATTAATCTCTTCTTCCGCTGCTTCTATTTGGATTTTCATGGCTGCCACATAATCTCCTTGAGATGTGATGGCTGCTTTA
>APFE031703247.1:8063-30000 GCA_000404065.3 Pinus taeda
CCCTTTGCTATAAATAGAACCTCATAACTCATTGTATAGGCTTTTGGTCAGCCAAGCTTCGATAGGACTATCTTAGAGAAAGCTTGGACAATATTGTAACGAGCCTTGGCTTCTCCACTATGGAGAGCTAGTACATATCTTTGGAGGAGTAGGTGGATGCGGCTATAACTTTCCACTATTGGAACTAGTGGGCGTACATGGATGTATTGTATGATTAGAACCTACACTTCTTAATAAAACAGAGGCAACATGTTTTCATGCATATGTTATTATTGTAGTTGGAATATTCTAGTTGTTGTAGCAATGTATGTTGTTCATTGTTGTAGCAATGTATGTTGTTCACCTTATGTAGTTGTGCATGAACTATTTTGTATGTAATTGTATGAATCTTGTTGCAGATGTGTTGTTGGTTTAACCATCACTTTGGATTGCCAGCTAACTTGATTTACACCTTGTGATGTATCTTTGCTCATGTGTTTTCCCTTCCCATCCGAGTACTATTACAGGTTTCCAGGGGGTGCACTCATCTCAACCCCCATGTGTTAGAACCTCTCATGCACCTTCCTTTATTCACTGCAATAGTCACACCCTTTCTACCAACAGAGTTATCTTACTTACCTCTGTACGAAATCATGGTCAAGGCATTACCGTATGACCCACTACTGGGACTCCTACACCAAACAGTTCGAGGTATAATTAGGAATTCTTAATGGGGAGATCCCCTTCACATGTTGGTGGGTCCAGAACCATCAAAATTTCTAGCGCTAGAAGGAGGGCCATATGGCAAGTTGTGTCCTATAATCTGGTTCTGAACCTTTGCATATCTTTCATGGATTCTTGCATACCTTTCTTGGATTCTTGCACTCTTCTCCCTCTGTGATGTTTTTCGGATCATGAAGATGTCACCATCACGAGGGATTTTTTCAATCTCTTGTCCACTTACACATGATGGTGAAGGTGAAGTGGCCTGGCCTGAGTACTTACATCAGTTTCTTTCCATGCTTCATGAGGAAGATGGGTGTTTTGACGAACATGCCAACTTTCTACTTGCATACACACTTAATGAATCTCCACTTCAATGGTTGTGCAACCTACTGGCTGACAGTGTGCATTCACTTTAGCACTTTAGTGATCTCATTGAAGACACTTTCTATCATTTTGATGCAGACTATCTTGACCAAAAACTGCTACAACAATGAAAGGCTCCACATGAATCGATCATGGATTTTTGGCAGCACTTCTCTGGCTTGTAGTTTCAATCTATGAGGAGCCAGATGAAATTTTCCTATCTTTGGGACCGATTCAAGTATTTCCTTAAGAAATCTGTTTGTCCCAAGAAGAATCTACCATCCCCTCATTCAACAACTCCACCACTTCCGAGTGAAGTGATGTTGGGAGGATGGGAAAGTTGAACAAGTGAGTGAGCATTTTGTTCCACGACCTCCATCTTCACACTCGGTTGTTCCTCCGGATGATATTATCTTGTGTTTTCCATTCCAGACTCTTCACTTGTTGTGAACGAGGAACAAGCCACTTACGAAGTTGGTGTTGCACAACCAACATGCGCTTTCATTCATGAAGAGTATGAGTGAGAGCTTGAGCATCAACACTCGGCTAAGGATGACTCCCTTCCATTCAAGCCCCCTCCATTCTTTCCTAACATCTTTGGTGAACTCGCCATCCATGATTTTGCATGTGTGTCTTCATCCATGGATGCACCCATTGTTGATCACTCGCAGGACTCACTGGATATCAGTCCGTTATTCGAAAATGGAGAGGATAATTTATTCATTGAAAATCCACTTGATCTTTCATCTGCCTTTTCCAGAAACAAAGAGGATGAGTTTGTTTGCTTTTCATCTACCCCTCTGTTTAATTCATCTTATCATAAAGATGCCGATGAATTCATTGATTTTTCTGATCGTGGCAGTCGTGATCCATTTACTTCGATATTTGATCACGATCATGAATCTATCGCAGTTGATCTTTTGAAGCCACTGATATATGATGATATATTTGATGATGAAGTTGAAACACACAAGACTGTTGAGGCACTTCAGCCCGAGCTGATGTTTATGTCAGGCCCTATCTCTCTTGAGGTTAGTCTCTCTTCCAATCATGAAACCATTCAATCACCCAAGGCTCCTCATCACTCATCTATATGCATTGAAGATTAATCTAACTCACAAATCATGCTTCCTCCACTTGAACTACACGATCCTATTGCTCATGCATTGCAGGAATCTTACATTGCAAGCACTCGTGCATGACACAAGTTGTCTTTATTTCTTTCATTTGCTTGCATGTCACAATCAAGAGTTTGCCTATGCTTCAAAGTTGCATGCAGTACCACACAACACTACGATAAGTCCACGGACTTCTTGTCATGCACTTGTACTCATTTGTATCCTATGGGCACTTTGAAACACGAAGTGTGGTTGTCTTCATTGTTATATATATCTCGTTTACTAGTTCGCACAACTGGGTTGCTCGTGGACCAAACCTTCACCAAGATGGGTCAACCAATGCGCTAGTGGCTACACTGGAAATATCACTTCACGTGATCGGGCCCATGCACCATTAGTGTAGGAGTAGGAGTAGTGTTTTCTTTCAGTCATTTGCTTGCATGTTTGTTTTCTTACTCTCTTTGTTTGATTGTTTGTTTGCTTGCTTTTTTGCTTACTTTCTTTGCTTTCATTGCTTCTGCTCTTGCTTTGCTTTGTTGTTTGTTAGTTCACTTGTTTAGTTCATAGGTTAGTTTCACATGAAACCATGTATGACTCTTTAAACGAGCTGGGTGAAGTACAAGAGGGCTTGTACAACTATCACTACTTGGTTATCTGTCATCTTGCCTTTGTATGAAGAGCTTGTTACTTTTAGTACATGATACGTCGAAGGAAAATACGTACCGTTCAAAGTGAACCTTGGTGAAAACGAAAGGCTTGTGCGCTAACTAGTGTCACCTTCTCTAGTCGGTATTTTTTGGGTTAAAACTTATCAGCGTAGTCAAATCGAGTAAGGTGAGGGGGAAAATCTTAACAAGCACATCATAGATATAATAAACTACTTCTCTACTGGAACAACCTCTTCTGCTCTCAATAAGTCGGGACCCTCTTCCACCTTCGAAATGAATAAGTGTTATGCACAGTTGAAAAAATGAAGTACAAGAAGGCTTGTACAACTACCACTACTTGGTTATTTGTCATCTTGCCTCTGTATGAAGAGATTGTTATTTTTAGTCCATAATACGTCGAAGGAAAATACGTACTATTTGAAGTGAACCTTGGTGAAAACACAACGCTTACATGCTAACTAGTGTCACCTTCTCTAGTCGATTGTTTTTGGGTTAACCCTTGTCAGCATAGTCAAGTAGAGTAAGGTGAGGGGGAAAACCTTAACAGGAATATTAGAGATAAAATAAACTACTTCTCTGCTGGAACAACCTCTTCTGCTCTCAATAAGTTGGGATCCCTCTTCTGCCTTCAAAATGAATAAGTGTTATGCACAATTGAAAAAATGAACAATTAAAGAACGAAAAAATCAAAATATTCAAAATGAAAAATGAATAAGGTGTTGTAGCATTTTTTGGTTTTGGTAAGTAAGCATCAATTAGTCAAAAAATGAAAATATATTTCAAAAAATGTTAAGTTAGGATATGGACAAAAAGAATATTGAATCAAAAAATGTTAGGCATATTTTGATGAATAAGTCCATATCAAATAAAATGTTAGAATATATGCCCTAAAAAAGAAAGGAAAAAATAATATGTTAGATTAGAAATAAAAGAAAAAATAATAAATTTTGAAAGTGTTGCAAATCCAAATGCCACTACTCTTAGTCAAGTTATTATTTTTTCTAATAAAAAGTTGTGTGCAGATTGTTTAAATGCCACACTAGTTCATACAATCCAATTGTACAGTTTAATCATGACTGGATTTGATTTAAATTTTTGTCAATAGGTAGCAAATAAAATTGGCTCAATAGTTTAATCTGAGCTAATGAAATTAATAAGGGATAGAAGAAGATTAATCTTTAAAAGGAAAATGTTAAGTTGCTAGTCTAAATGCACTTGGGTGACTTAGATTGTGAAAAAATGTTAGGAAAGTTAAGGATAGGTAGACAAATGAAATACCATTGAAGCATGAAAGAATTTTTATCCTAAGTCAAAACATTGCACGCATGTGCATATAATGAATGGTTTAAATTAATCATTATTTAAAAAATATCAATGTTATGGTCTAATATCTGTGCTTTATTCATTCATTTTCCAATACCCCACACATGTCACATCTGTCATAACCCTTGACCCCATCATCACTTTACGCCTCACGATATTAAACCTCATTCATGTTCTTCCTCATCCCACACATTTTCCTAAGTTCTGGCAGCCTACATTGCTCCTTGGCCCTCTCTTCGAAATTGCTTTTCCCCCATCCTAGTTATTCGAGACTTAAAATAATGAAAAAGCTTACCACCCAAGCTTACTCCTAAACGTGGTTTTCATTCAACAGTTTATCGCCGCTCCTATGTCATCATCCACGTTCGCTCCCATGTCACTTCCTCTATCCAATTAGTTGTTGTCTCTTTGCCTGTTATCCATTTAGTTTGCCACTCCTCACACATTAATATTCCATTTATCCGTTTATCAATCTCGTTGGAGAATTAATGAGGATTTAACCGTTGATTAACGAACCTGCTCCATTTTATTCATTATAAGCCCTAATTTTCATAAAAACCTTACACAGTGCATTCCCATAATTTATTGGATACTTGTAGCTTGCAGCTAAAACAACAGATTCATCATTCAACCAAATTTTCAATTATATTCAGAAGCAAGCCGACATCTACGTCCACCTAATCCATTTTCACTTACACTGTTATTATATTATCACTGTGTTTCGGCCCAATTCTTCCAATTTTTGTCACTTTCAGCTTGTGAATTCAATTAACAGAATGCCTCCTAAAGGAAAGGAAGTTGGAGAAACCCCAAATCCTCTCATTCATCCACAGGCTTACTTCCATTGTACTCCCCTGGTTGACAAAGTATAAAATCAATGAGTCTTTGTCTAAATTCGATTTGTTTGAAATCTACTGCTAGATGGAGGATCAATTAGTTGATCAAATAGATGAAATAAGATTTTGGGACGCCCACCTTCCTCATTACATCTTCCCTTAGACACACAGAGCACCTAAATTTACCAGGAAATGCCATGAATCCTATGGCCCCATTCAAAGAGCTAGCATCTCAGCTACAGGAGAAATTTTGTGCTCCATCAATGCTCAATCCATTGAACAGATGTTGTAGGCCCCAACTATTGCACCAACTCATCCTTTTTCTCATTAAAGCCTAACAGAATCCTATCAAAATCTAGATTTCACTAAAAGAGCTCAAACTCTAGAACTTTTCCTAGCCGTAGATAGCCCTCTGCCTAAAAGAAACCCTCCCTATGATTCATCTATATTCCCAGACAGAACCAAGAAAATTACCACCATTCTTTCTTATCTTATTCGTTACAATTCTTATAAATATGTAAATGAAGCCATCATTGGTTTCTTATCTATCTTTTCTACTGGTTCCAAACCCACTGTTCTTTATAACTTTAGCCAATTTCTAGCTTAGGCCATTCATGAACAATTTGTTTAGTTCAATACTGAAGAAGTATTCAAGTATGCTTTAGTACTTGTATATCTTTTTATATATTTTCAGAGAGACAAGTTTCCATTCACCTTGCAGAAGTTAGATGAGGAAGGCCACCAGAAAAGTGATCTTTTGGACTTCTATGGGAATGAAGGAGAAGGAAGAATTTACATATCAATAGTTCATATAGTTGTTTGTTCATCTAGCCATTAATCTTATGAGCAGCACTCCAGTACCAAGAATAAGTGATGAAATTGTGAAAGTGTTGCAGCTAATTGATAAAGCCACAACAGGAGATTGGTATATTTACCAAAATTATATAGAGATCAGAGTCCATGGTTGTGAGCTTCCACCCTACAAACTTCCTAAGTACCTCCCTACCAATTTTTTTGCATTAGAATATATTAGGCAGAGGTTAAATGCAGATGAAATAGATTTTGTGGCTGCAAAGAAGAAATCACAGTTCATGCTAAAGGCTCAGGTTGGTCCATTCATCTGTAATACTAGAGTAGCAGGAGAAGAAGTAGACAGGTTATTGAAGCAAATGAAGTTTGGTCTCGGCATCACTTGGCCTTACGACCCAATGGGAGTGATTTCTAGGCTAAGAGTTGAAAACAAATTCACTGCATACCATCACACTGCCAGGCCTAAAATAGAGCAGTACAAAAATTAGTCATAGTGGAAGGAGAACACCCTTCAAGAAGCTGAATAATAGGAAGTCTCTACTTCGAATGTACAAACTCCACTTGCACAGGAAAAGACAGCTAAATGAGGGAGGGAAGAACAATCATCCCCTACAACTGAAGCATCAAGTCAAGGTTTTAGGATTGTACATAGAAAGAAGAGGCCTAGGCTCTCTTTGAAGGTCAGTGTAACTATTGAGTTACAAGAAACACATTTGATGGACTTGGAGAAACATCTCTTTTCACATAGTTTGGTGGAAAAACTATTCAGTGTCCCACTCATTCCACCACATCTCATGAACAATAGTTGATTCAGATCTATGAAGGTAGTTAGGAGGATAAATAAGATGACATTCTTCATGTCTTCAGTGAAATTAAAAAGAAGAAAGAGGAGTTAAAGTTGAATACTTATACTCAATTCTGGAAACATTCTTCTAGTTCTCAAGCCAAACTTCTTTTAGCCTTTGACTCTAAAAAAGGTAAAATGCAGATGGCTTTCTTACAAGCTCAAATTCCATAGCCCAGGACTGTTGCACATTACTAGAAGCAAACCTCCTTTGAATTTGATGTTAAAGATGTACATCCAATTGATCGAATTGAGATGCACAAATAGACTGGCCAAATGATTGCTTCTACTTTAACTAACACTGCCATGAGTATGTCAAAAATGCAGGTTATCTTGGCTAATACACAGTCATAGCTTAAGCTTGAGAAAGTTTCCTCATTGGCAAAAGATACCAAGATCAAAGCTTTGAAAGATTTGGTGCTGAAGATGGGATATGATCCCTCTGATATAAAGGCTGCAGAAAAAAATTTCAAGACGAAAAATATTGATATTTTAGCATCAAGGAAGTAGCTAAAATTGCCAGCTTTAGAGGACCCAATGACTAAAGAGATTGAAGAAATAGAGACTCAAAAATCTAACATGATGAAGCTCATCATGGAACAAAATCTGAAAATAAAATAGATGGAGGAGAAAATGGAGTAACTTGTCAAAGAGAAAGAGGAAATTGTAAGAAAGGCCAACATTGCAATGGATGTAGTTCCTTTTACAACAGTCTCTATAACTATAGTTTCTATCTTAGGTGCAACAACAACTACAGAAACAACAATAGGAGTTGAATAGCTTGCTGAAGTTGTTCAGAATCTGTCTATTTAGACACAGGAAATGAAGAAATTTCAGGATGAATTGAAGACACTAAAACACATGAAAGTAGTGGCAGACAATTCACATTCAACTGAGTTGCAGAGGGAAAAAACTCAAATTGAGGTATTGCAAAAAGAAATAAAAGAATATTACCTTGGAAATAAACTAGGTTTGATAAAGGAAATGTTATGGGAAGAGATTATTGAATCAATCAAAGATATCTGACCTTATATATGGATAATCTTTGATCAAAAGGACTTGTGGTAGAAAGCTCAGGAAGCTATTGAAACCATCTCTAAGGAACTTGAGGACATTCCTGAAGTTTCCACTGAAATAATCAAGTTTTTGAATTCTAAGGACAAATATGAGCTTGAAGAATTAGGTATTAATGATAGGACAACAACCATACTGGAAGTGAAGAAGATTGTTACAAAGAAAAATCTCTTTCTTGAGTTGGAGGAGAAATGCAGCAGTGTCATAGTTCAACATTTTTTCAGCAGGTTGGTGTGGAGCGATAAAAAGGTGTCTTTTTAACTCCTAATTACCTCACATTAATTTTCAACCCAGGGACGACTTTTTATTTCAAGAGTGTACTTAGTCTGAGGCAGCTATTTACTCAAGAGTAATGTCTTGCAGTATAGTGCTTAAAATCCAAAAGTAAATGAAAGATGGAAACAAAATCTAATTGGAACAACAAGAAATTGAAATGTTCTAAACTAAATCATTCACTCAAACAACCATCAATCGAGGATACCGCAGCAATAACTCATTCCTCTAGAAATTGATGCAATTAAAATCAAACTGGAACAAGACAATCAATCTGGGAACGAGGAAGCAATAACCAATGTTCTCTACAGTTGACAGGCCTGCTTTAAAGCAAGTAAAAGGAAATCGAAATTGAACTGAAGCTGCTATTGAAAGTAAACTAGGAAAACCCTTTAAAAGAAAACTCTTGCAATTAATCAACAAAAATGAACAACAAACTAAATGGACAACAAACTGGAATTAAAGGAATCGAATAACCAATCCTATTGAACAACAATCTGTAATGAATATCAATCAAACGGAACAACAAATGGAGTGAAACCATAATTGAAATAGAACAACGAAGCTTTATATTTGAAATGAGTAGCATAACAATATACGTTGAGAAGGATAATAATCTCTGTTATGATGGAAAAGAACAGCCACATGATTCAATCTCAACTTGTGCAATAAAACAATTTCATAAAATATTATAACAGCTCGCTGCAAAAACATGAAACTGTAAGGCAATACGATTCAAAGAAATAGGAACTAAACCAAACCATCACACGATGGAAATTGGAAAGATATAATACAACAGCAGCATACTCCACTAGAGGCTGGGCCCTTAGTCGCCAGCGGATGCTGCTGGGCTACTTCAGATGAGAAGAATGTACAACAACCCTATATTTATTCATCCTCAAATTGTGAAATAATTACAACAGAAAAAACTTTGAAGATTACAATGGCAATGCAACAATCCCTATCATATCATGAATAATCCACCATCATTCTTGAATCTCTAGTTCTGAATCCTCAATTCTCCATCATTCGAATCCCCAAAGTCATCCCCATCTCTGATCTTTGTTTTCATTTAAATAGAGAGATCAGAGAGAAGTTACAATAAAGATAAGTACAACATGATTTGTATTGCAAAATTGGATTGTTCCCAACCAATTGATAAACAAGAAGATATATTTCCATCTATCTTTCAACAAGAGCAAGGCGAATTTGGCTTTGCAGCTGAGATTTGGAAAACGGCCGCAACAACAAATCTAAGAAAATCATGCTCAAAGAACCCTATGTTTCTCTCCGTACAAGTCGAATTTGGGCAAACCATTCTTTAAAAAAGTTAATTGGGTCCGTTCTGGACAAAACCCATGTTCCAAATTTTCTAGATTCATCTTCATTTGCTCAGAATCGCAACCACAAAACTATTACTCCTTATTCCAGCGCATTTCTGGGTTGGCACTTTTAATGATCAAATCTTCAATCTGGAAATTATCTTGGAGGCTAAAAATGGCGAATAATGTTTATAACCATTTATTAAAAACTATCAATTGAATAATAATTCATAATCATCAATTTATTAGAAATAAAGGAGAATAAATAATTATTCATTCATAAGAGCATAAATCATTATAAAATAGAATTTAAATGATAAATTATAACAAATGATATAATAGAGAAGAGTAAAAATGGACGAAATAAGTGTTACAAAGTGGTCGTATTCACGGCCCAACACACCCCCACACCGAATATATTGCATGTCCTCATGCAACAAAAACTGAATATGTTGCATGTCCTCATGCAACCCAAAGACAAACCCCATGTGTTAACCAAGCAATAAAATTTGTTCCTCTCAGCTCACAAAATGGATAGAACAAATGAATTATTCCTCAATTAATGAATATTAAATTTTAGCAATCTTGATGAAGGCATCACAATTAAGTTGTAGCAAAATATGGTATAAATAACAATGACCTTCATTAACCATTTTCCCAAAAACTACAAACCAGATTTTGTTGAAATGTTGCAAGTAGATTTGTAATATATGAATGCCTCTATGATCCAAAAATTAGACCGTTTTGATGCACGGATCATGAGATATAAACAAAATGGTTGTAGGCGAGAGTGCATGATTTCCAAAATTTTATGAACCAATTTAACTTGAAATGATCTGGGTTTGTGTATTTTAATGATACCTCTGTGTTTTCCGGAAATCAAAAGAATTGAGTTTATAGTTTTAAAATTATTATGGAAATCAATTTCTGCATTGTGTAAAAATGAAATTGTATGCCTTAAATAAGAAATAAAGTAGAAAACATCCATCATGCATAGCAATTCCTCCCCCTCTCTGAAGAATTAGCATGCCCTCATGCAATGCTAGAAAAGAAATAAAGGTGGTTGCTACTAGCTGTGGAATAAGGGAGGTGTTGAGAATGAATAAAGAGAGCAATGGATAATAAAGAATATGAAGAACATAGTTATAAGAAAGAAATGAATGAAATCAATATTCCCCCAAAACTGAAAGAGGATATGCCGCTGAAAAATAGGGGAAGTGGTAAAGAGGTGGAATGAAGGATGATAAATAATGCTTAAAATGGATTTTCATTAAATTCTCCTAAATTCGTAATAAATCAGAAAATTATGCTATTTTACCTCAAGGTTTACCTCCAAAAGAAAAATGTGGAATGACATATATGTATTGGCAGTTGTTGGAGCTGATGTAAGCAAAGTTGGTGCTAAAAGTGATGCAAAAGGTGGAATCCAGGTAAGCACATAATGTCTGAAGAATTGTTCGTGTTTGCAAGTTGCTCGAGCCGCTTATGTTAGTTACAACAGTGTGGTCATGCTATGAATTGAATTTCCCCTACATACTTGTTGATCTCCTGTAAACAAATCACACTTGTGCATACAATGTTCTTGAATCCATAGTGTTAGTTTTGAATAGCAACAAATAAGATGCATGCAAAATTTCAATCAAAAAAACTTTTGTCTACATGCAATACTGATATTTTGTCAAATCAACAAGTTATGGCAGAGTGCAGTAATCATATCGCATGCTAACCCATAATTCATACATTCCCCTCTCCAATTGGAAAAGAGATTCCATGACCATAAATCATATGAAAGGTGTTGTGTTGATGGCAAGGCAAGGGAATGAACAATACAACAGTAGAGTACACAAATCAATGATAGGACGACGAGAGTTATGGTTATAATGAGAGCAGAGTGTATAAAGATAGTTATGAATAAAAGATAGGACGCTTTGGATTGATGATAAGTTATGAAAAAAGAAAAAGAATGACAATATGCCAAAAAGATGCTTTGCTGACTGTATTATAGCTGAAAAATGATGTGATTGATCATAAAACAATTTATCATGCATAAAGGTTCAAAATAGGGATAAAAATTAAGGAAATAACTTCTCTGATAAAAATAAAAAATAAGAAAAGGGTATTATAGTAATAATTGATGATAAGATATAACTTCAATACCATAAGCAGAGCTCTGCTGCCAGCAGGCGTCCATAGCCTCGGCAGGGTTGCTTTTAACCCATATGAGCCAGAATCCTCAATTTATAACTAGAGAGTTTCAGTGCTGTTCTACAGAAGAGATCAGTGTGCTGGCGTGGTAACCAGATAACCACACTGCCATTCACTGGGATGTAGCAAAAGTGATCAGGCCGACTCGTGATGAGACCTCCTATTCCAAGGGATAATTTGGCTATCCAGTGGATCACAACCCTGGTGTGGTGGCCATAATGGGAATATCACTTTGTTACAACCTTATGAACATGGTAGGCTGGCTCGTAATGAGACCCCCTATCCTCCATCTGCGAACAAATTTTGTTGTTATTACATATTTTTATGATAAAAAGAGGGAGGCTCAATACTCCTTAAGAGCAAGGATGGCGGAAGAAGTTGAACATGTCAATAGAAAAAATATACCCATAATCTCATTTATTATAGACAGAGCAGATTATAACCAGGAAGGGTGGAACCAGCATGGTATTAAGATGATCAATCAATATCATGTTCAACAGAAAACAATGCAGTAAAGTAGTATATAAATAATTGTGTCCTTTTTGAAAAGAATCTATCATCAAGGAACTGTCCTGTTGAAGATCATAACTTGAATAATAATAACTCGCTTCAAAAGAATCCATAATTCTTGTCCTCATAAAAGTAGTGTACTTCATGCCATGAAAGAGAATCAGGAAAATGTGATTGAGATGAACTAGGAATAATCCCACAAGAGAAAGGAAGGGTTGCTCTCAAAAATACTTCCAAAGTGTTGCTTTTTTGAAGGAACAGCAAAAACACTCAAAAAGAAAGTGGTGTTCTGTGTAGGGAACAACAAAGAAAATGCATACCAAAAAAAGCAAAAAACACACAAAAAAGTGTGAAAATGCAAATGACCTTCCTTTGGAAAAAAGAACAGCAAAAACTAAAAGTGTCGTTCCTTTAGAAAAGGAACAAAAAATGCAAGTGTCGTTCCTTTGGAAAAGGAACAACAAAAATCAAAAGTGTCGATGTGCTATTCTTTTCGAAAAGGAACAACAAAACGTGAAAGTGCAGAAGTGTTGTTCCATTCGAAAATGAATAGCAAAAAGTGAAAGTGCAGAAGTGTTGTTCCATTCGGAAAGGAATAACAAAACATGAAAGTGCAGAAATGTTGTTCCATTTCGAAAAGGAACAGCAAAACGTGAAAGTGTAGAAGTGTTGTTCCATTCGAAAAAGAACAGCAAAACGTGAAAGTGCAGAAGTGTTGTTCCATTCGAAAAGGAACAAAAAAACGTGAAAGTGCAGAAGTGCTATTCCATTTCGAAAAGGAACAACAAAACGTGAAAGTGCAGAAGTGTTGTTCCATTCGAAAAGGAACAACAAAACATGAAAGTGCAAAAGTGTCGTTTCATTTCGAAAAGGAACAGAAAAACGTGAAAGTGAAGAAGTGTTGTTCCATTCGAAAAAGAACAACAAAACGTGAAAGTGCAGAAGTGTTGTTCCATTTCAAAAAGGAACAACAAAATGTGAAAGTGCAGAAGTGTTGTTCCATTCGAAAAGGAGCAACAAAACGTGAAAGTGCAGAAGTGATGTTCCATTTCGAAAAGGAACAACAGCTGTTCCATTTGAAAAGGAACATCAAAATGAACCGTGAAAAAGGAAAAGAAAAATGAACGACGGACCCAAAAGGTGTTGTCCCTTTGAAAAAGGAACAACAAGAACGACAAAAATGCACACAAATGATGTCCCTTCAGAAAAGGAACAGCAAAATGCACAATCATAAAATGCAAGCACGCAAAGAATGAATTAGCTGTTCACTGCATTGATGCTGAGGATGGGTTACAGTTTGAATGAAGCAATACCTAAAACACAAAATATAAGAGAAAACAGAAAAGAAATAACAAAAGACAGTATGTAAATAAATAAATAAATTAAGTTACAACAGCTATGATATTATGTAAAAAAAATAATATCTTTGAAAAATGTTTTGGTAGCAAAGACATGATATGAATCTTCAAATGGAAATCAATTCTTAATTTGTTCTATTATGAATCCGTTGGGTAATGAGTTAGATGAAACTCCCTTTGTTTCATAAAATCTCTTTCAAAAATCACTCGTCCATAAATTGACCTTCTTTATTTTCCCAAGACTTGCAAAAAAACGAGTGTCTACCTGCAATAAAACATTAAATCATGGAGAAAGAGAGGTGATCGGGCTCCCATAATCCAAGAATTATGCAAAAAACAACAAGTAGTTACTATGTATAACAAATCCATTGAGAAAATAACAAAGCAAAATTTATCTGTCACTTGCGGGAGAGCAGTGGCCAATCATGCTAACTTGCAGTGTTTTAATCACAACTTCTTTGTTTTTCATCGAAATTGAGTGATTCCAAAGCAAAATGAGAGCTAATTCAAATTTTTATCTCCAATAGCAACAGGTTTTAAAAATCCAATGATATGATATGTCAATTTTAGTTAGAACAACCTGCATAACATAGTCATTTTCAATTACCCAGCTTAGACCAACAGTTGGTATTTCAAGCATAAAGTTTTCATTTGATGTCGGATTCGAATGATTCAAATTGGAAATGAAATTAGATTCATTTATTTATCTCCAATAGAAACAGGTTTTGAAGAAAATAAGAATTGATAGGTCAAATACTGTAAAGAACAGCCAGAAAGATAAAGTTTTAAGATAGACAGCCAATATTTTGATCATAACTTCCCCATACGATATAAAAAATGAGTGATTCCAATTTCATTTTAAACTAGATTCATAGGGGAATCTACCATAGAAACAGGTTTTAAAAATTCATTCATTTAGGCTTCCAAAAACTGACTGTCCCAACTCTATTCCTGAGCTGCCCGCTAGACATCCGGTCAATGTTTTGGTTTTAACTTTTTTCGTTTCAAATCCAAATTGAATGATTCAAATTGAGTTGGAAAGTATACATCAAGGGATACTTAGGATAGAAACAAGTTTTAAAAATATTCACTTTTGGTCCCTCAAAACATGACTGTCCCGACTATTTTTCCAGAAATTCCATCAAGCCCACAAGCCAAAAAAATGATATTCAAGCATTTTTTCATATTGATGATAAAAATGAATATAAGTGTTTGTAGAATTGTTATTCTATTATAAATCATATACATACACAAATTAATTAAAAAAATTATCACCAATGTTGATTTGCATAACATGTTGCGACAAAAAACAACTAGTTTTACATAAAAAAATGCATTTATTTATTCCCTTATTTATTTTATTTTCTACACTAACCTATTTTGATTTAAAAAATGAATATAACTACGTATATGAGTACTTCCAGTGGAGCCATTTTCGAAATAAGGCTTCACGTATACACATACCCAAATTTAAAAAATGTGTATTAATGAAAATTAGGGTATGAGAAGCCAACTTCCCTCGAAAAATGGTATCAAAAATTGTTGAAGTATGGAGTGATGCTGGAAACAAGTGATGGAGTGAAACCAATCTTCAATATATCCTTTACTTTCTTGATTTCCCATAGCCATCATATCATGAAGTTCTTGAGCTTTTAAAATAGCTTGTTGATGCATAGTAAAAGGAACCTCATTTTCTTCCATAGCTTCTACAATTTTTGCATTTGAATCATTCTGAATCTCATTGTAAGTTTTCTCTAATAACACATGTGAGATAGAAGGGGTGGGTAAATTTGGCAGTTCGACATTGTAATTATGTTGTACTGGTTTATTATGGTGAGGGTGTGGAATTAGTTGAGCAGGAAAATGTGTAAGGAATGGAGAATTTTGATGATGTGGTTGATTGGGTTGTGTGAATGGTTTTGATGGGCAAGCAAGATATTGTGGAAGAGCTGGTGGAGAATATGGAGAATGTGCTTGTGCTACAGGATGAGGGAGAGTAGTCATGCAATCATAAGGTGAACCATGCCAAACGTGTAGATAAGATTGGTGGTTATATTGAAATTGACATGGCTGCCCTAACACATTAGTATTCCATAATGGATTATGCAATTAAGAGAATGGAGAAGAAGTTTTTTGAATCATACCTGTAGGCCTTGCTGCAGCTTCCCCATCTCTTTGATATGCCACTTCCAAACTAGATAAGGAAGAACAACCATCTATGTATGCTCCTTTCGGTCTTGAGTGAAAAACACTTCATCAAATTCTCAATTTTTATGAACCTGAAAAACATCCAATTTTTCATTTAGAGAGCTAATAAAATCAACTTTAAAATTTTCAAATAAAACATTGATTTCAGCTCTTATGTCTCCTATTCTTGTAGCAGATTTGGAAAAGAAGGAACAAACATCTCTAGGATTCTTACCAGCCTTGGAGATTCCTCTTGAATACCTTATGCACAACTCACAAACATCATCATATGATAATTGAAAAACATCACCTTTTCCTATCAGATTTAAGAGTTCTAAAAATTCATCTTTGATCCCTTTAAGAAGGAGTGTTTTTAAGATCTCTTTTTGCAAATGCTTATGCTTTGATTTTTGAAGGTTATATTGAAATCAATCTACATAGTCCTCCAAACTTTCATCTTCCCCTTGTATCATACTGAAAATATATTCATTGGATTTGCAATAGTCTTGGTACTTCTTCAAGAATATGTTCTTCATGCCCTCCCATGATTGGATACAATTCCCACCTAGGCTCATGAACCATTGGAGAGCTACTCCTTTTAGAGTAAGAGGAAACACTTTCAATCTTTGATCATTAGTACAATAATCATATTCTCTACAAAGTATTTCGAACTCAAATAAGAATGTATTTGGATCTTCGTTTTCTAAACCATGAAAATTTGGTAAAGATGGGGGAATTATGTGCATTTGTGTCACTCCTCCTAGATCTTTGATAGGAAATTCAAAAGTAGAAACGTGAGTCATTTCTTACCATAGTATAAGATGTTCTTCATGTGTTTCTTTGAGTCTCCTTCTTCAATTGTTCCTATCAATCGGTTAGTGAAATGGGTGGTGCTTACATCACCACTTGCGTGAGATCATGTGATTTTTTTTTTAAAAATTTCTATCTTTTTCCTAATCATTCACACAAAAATTCAAACATCTATTTCTACCCTAGGTTATTTAACAATTCTGTTGGAAAGCGGACGGGGGAGCAGGGCTTTTACATGCTTCGTACGCAGGTTCTTACCTTCCGTTTTTAATACCCAATTCTTTCCTAACAGGCCTTCATCAAATGCACACTACTCTTTAAAAATGGCTACACTCTCCCCGACAACGACGCCAAAATGTGGAGCGATAAAAAGGTGTATTTTTTACTCCTAATTACCTCACATTAATTTTCAACCCAGGGACGACTTTTTATTTCAAGAGTGCACTCAGTCTAAGGCGGCTATTTACTCAAGAGTAATGTTTTGTAGTATAGTGCTTAAAATCCAAAAGTAAATGAAAGTTGGAAACAAAATCTAATTGGAACAACGAGAAACTGAAATGTTCTAAACTAAATCATTCATTCAAACAACCATCAATCGAGGATATAGTAGCAATAACTCATTCTTCTAGAAATTGATGCAATTAAAATCAAACTGGAACAAGACAATCAATCTGGGAACGAGTAAGCAATAACCAATGTTCTCTACAGTTGACAGGCCTGCTTTAAAGCAATTAAAAGGAAATTGAAATTGAACTGAAGCTACCATTGAAAGTAAACTAGGAAAACTCTTTAAAAGCAAACTCTTGCAATTAATCAACAGAAATGAACAACAAAGTAAATGGACAGCAAACTGGAATTAAAGGAATCGAATAACCAATCCTATTGAACAACAATCTGTAATGAATATCAATCAAACGAAACAACAAATGGAGTGAAACCATAATTGAAATAGAACAGCGAAGCTTTATATTTGAAATGAGCAACATAACAATATACGTTGAGAAGGATAATAATCTCTGTTATGATGGAAAAGAACAACGACATGATTCAATCTTTACTTGTGCAATAAAACAATTTCATAAAATATTATAACAGCTCGCTGCAAAAACATGAAACTGTAAGGCAATACGATTCAAAGAAATAGGAACTAAATCAAACCATCACATGGCAGAAATTGGAAAGATATAATACAACAGCATCATACTCCACCAGAGGCTGGGCCCTTAGCCGCCAGCGGATGCTGTTAGGCTACTTCAGATGAGAAGAATGTACAACAACCCTTTTATTTATTCATCCTTAAATTGTGAAATAATTACAACAGCAAAAGCTTTGAATATTACAATGGCAATGCAACAGTCCCTATCCTATCATGAATAATCCACCATCATTCTTGAATCTCTAGTTCTGAATCCTCAATTTTCCATCATTCGAATCCCCAAAGTCATCCCCATCTCTGATCTCTGTTTTCATTTAAATAGAGAGATCAGAGAGAAGTTACAATAAAGATAAGTACAACATGATTTGTATTGCAAAATTGGATTGTTCCCAACCAATTGATCAACAAGACGATATATTTCCATCTATCTTTCAACAAGAGCAGGGCAAATTTGGCTTTGCAGCTGAGATTTGGAAAACGGCCACAACAGCAAATCTGAGAAAATCATGCTCAAAGAACCCTGTGTTTCTCTCAGTACAAGTTGAATTTGGGCAAACCGTTCTATAATAAAGTTAATTGGGTCCGTTTTGGACAAAACCCATGTTCCGAATTTTCTAGATTCATCTTCATTTGCTCAGAATCTCAACCACAAAAATATTACTCCTTATTCGAGTGCATTTCTGAGTTGGCACTTTTAATGATCAAATCTTCAATCTGGAAATTATCTTGGAGGCTAAAAATGGCGAATAATGTTATAACCAATTTTATTAAAACTATCATTGATAAAATAATTCATAATCATCAATTTATTAGAAATAAAGGAGAATAAATAATATTCATTCATAAGAGCATAAATCATTATAAAATAGAATTTAAATGATAAATTATAACAAATGATATAATAGAGAAGAGTAAAAATGGATGAAATAAGTGTTACAAAGTGGTCGTATTCATGGCCCAACAATTGGAACCCTTGACCAGCAAGGGTTTTCCCTTTATGCTGGTGATAAATGATAAATTAATGGCCATTGAAGACTATGTCTGAAAACTTGCAGAGGTCAGTACTAGTGCAACTACACTTTCAAACATAAGAGGTGCAGCAACACCAAGGGTTGTGCTGAATGCACTCAGAGATACATTTTTCATCCTAAATGAAATCAGACATATATTTTTAGTGAAACCCACTTTTACTAAATATACAAAAATGGATGAAGTTTATCGAAGGGTAACTAAGTTATCTATCCCAGATAAGAAATTTTGGGAATAATTAACTGATTTACTTGACTAAAAGGAGGATCAAACAACATTCAACATTTCCAGGGACAGTCATCAACAACTCAACAACATTCAACATTTCCAGGAACAATCATCAACAATTCAACACCAAAATAGTGACAGAGTGACTATCAGTTCATATTCCTGATTTTGTATATATCTATTTTTGTAAATTTGTTTAAGATATTTTCTTAGCTCTAAGATTGTATAAATAACTCTCTTTAACCCGTTATTAAGGGTTTCACCCTTGAAGAAACATTTGTAAGAACTAAATGTACTCAGTTTTTTCTAAATCATTAGTACCAAAGCAAAGGATTCGAAATTTTGATTCATACAGTTTCGTATTCCTTGTAGGTTTTCTAGTTTTCATTCATTGTGTTTTCTTCATATTCTTAAGTTCTACAAAGATAACCAGGTAGGAGTAGTTGAGTCTCAATTCACTCTTATAATATTTCTGAAGTGATCATCTTTAAAGAGAATGAATTATAAAAACTATTTGTTTAAGTAATTCCCTCTAAATCATAAAACCATTAGTATCTTTGTAATCTTGGGCATATTTTGTTAAACTTTATAAACATTGTTTAAAGGTTTTCTTACATATGGTTATTTGATTTTCTATTTGAAAATTATAATAGACATATCATCTTTCTATTTCTACTCATCACCAGATAAGCTAAATTACTTTGTGGATTTTAATAGTATCCCTTTGTTTAATGTTAGTATTATTCAAGAAGGTTAGTCATCACTATTTTAAATCTGTTTCATACATTGGTCCTCCAAAAATTAAAACAAAACTCCCCAAAATGAATACCTTAGATGCCTTGGCATGATAGTTGACCATTATCATCTCATAAATACAAGATAAGGTGAAAGAAGAGAAAGGCTTCCTGTGCATGGAGGTGATGCAAGTAACTCCACTGGGGTATTGACCAGGCTTGCTGGCAACGGAGCCATGCTTGTGTTCCTATGTGACTCCTCAGGGGTATTGCCTAGGCTTGCTAGCATCGGAGCAACACCAAAGATGAAACTAAGACTCTGAGGGCTATACTGCTTGTGCACCAATATACCCCTTAACCCCAATTGAAACAAGTATGTTGACTTGGCTTGGAATGTGTGTCAATCGACCAAGAGCTTGGCAGATGCTACATCTTACAATCAAGCTAGTGTGAAACCAATGATGAGATGAGAACTTAACAATACTTCCGGAGGTGTTAGACTTGCTTTTCATGAACAAGATCCATTTAGAGAGTTGGAGTTTGTAGAGCTATAAAAAGGGTCTCTTTCACCTCTAGTTACCTCACATTAATATGTCAATCTGGGAACGTCTGGTTATTTCAAAGAGTGTCTCAGTCTGAGGCTTAGCACTTGCCAGAGTAATGCTTGTAGTACAACTATTTAAAAGCTACGAAAGTAAATTAATGCAAGTCTACAACTTAACTACTTCAAAAGACCAAATCACACCAAGTATTGCATCAGCCGAAGGTTCGGTAGCAATAACCCGTCATTTCCATAACTGATGAGAACAGATCAGAGGTCTCGGAGCCGAATAGCAGATGCTGGGCTCGCTACAGCCTGAGACCATTCTTAATGAATAGAAATGAAACAACAAGTAAAGGAAATAGCAATGAAATATAACAGCACATCAGCCAAGGGCTTGGTAGCAATAACACATCCCTTTCATAGCTGATGGGAGCAGATTAGAGGTCTGGGAGCCAAGTAGCAGATGCTGGGGCTCACTACAGCCTGAGTCTATCCTTAAGAAACAACAAATTAGCAATCTGGAAATGGAACAACAATTGAAATGGAACAACAAATAAATGGAACAGCAGTCGAAATAAGCAATAACCAAGTTCCTTAAGCTGTAGTTCTATTTAATCACTCTAATCAAAACATCAATCCTTCAGTCTTAAAAGATGTACACATATGATGGGACAACAATATCGATCAAAACCTTAGAAACACAACATACTCAATCTGCTTCTGTTATTAATCTGGATAAACGCATACGATTGCATCTCACGATGAAGAACAATAACATTCAATAATCATGGGAAAATAGACCTTTCAAGGTAACTTGTTATAATGCTAAACACAATCGTGATGAACTCTGTAATAGAGTGACAGTGTCCTGTAGAGATTAATCAATACTTAAAGGATTGGTAAAATGACACAGCATCAATATAAAGTTCAGGAACACGAGACGAGTTAATCATAATAGAGCATGTAATAGAATATTCTTAAAACACAGCAGATTACCAGATCACGTCTATGAACAAACCACATAGAAACCACGTGTAATGGTACAAGAGCAAGTGTCCTCCAGGGCCGGGCCCTTAGCCTCCAGGGGTACACCGCTTAAGATAGATACAGGCTCAAAGATAAAAGAGTGAACAAGTCTGTATTAAGGCATGCAATAAAATTACAGGAACTCAAGTCTTCAACAGAACATAAAGATCATAGTCCTGATCTTCCTTAAAAGAAATTACATAAAAGATCCTCTCCTGTAGCCAACAGTGCTATCCCTTTTATAAGGAATATGGCGGAGATATCTAGATACAAAAAAATAGATAAAATGGCGATCCCTCAGGATCTAAGATCCTGAGGGATTCGCAGAATCATTAATACTGCGTCACTTCTTTCCTTTTCTGTTCCGTGCTGGTATCTCCGCGCCCTTTCCTGGGTTGATCCGTTTTGATTTGGTTTGCTTCCGGTCTCCCATTAAAGGGACATTAGTTAGCTCATCCTTGTTTTTACCTTCAGAATGGCCACCTTCCATTTTTCCTCCTTCCTGCACATAGAAATGATGACTGTCAATGTTTCTCATTAATCTCTCGTGTTTCGTTATAAATCCTTATCATTATCTAAATTTCCTATGCAAAAGGCTTTTGAGTTCTAATGAAAAGATACCAAAATAACCATCAAAACATACCTTCCTTGATACTCCACACACCCCCCAGCTTACTCCTTTTCATGGCCTCATGAAAACATTGTAGTTGACATGCAGAGCGGTGAGGGAGCAGGCTGGAGATGGAATCTCGTGTGGGGGCCTACACCCATGATGCGAAACTAGATGATCAAAGAAATGGCTTGTCTGGCCCTC
>APFE031703251.1:0-24882 GCA_000404065.3 Pinus taeda
CACTTTCGGGAGCTAGGTTTCATGCCCCGGGGTTGGTCAAATTGTAGGACACTTAAACCTAGCCCACAACCCAAGTTTGACCAAAACTTTGATTGGCTCGTTCTCCTTCATACGAGCTCGGATTGACGAACCGTTCGCATCGTTGCAATCAAGACAACAAGATCTATGCTCTGGTCCTAGTTTGAAAGCATTCTGATCACTTTGATTTTCAAGCTTCGGTAAGCCCTCTTTTCCTGTGTGTGTCTCTGGAGCCACTTAGATCACTCTTACCGAGGAAAGTGTTTAGCACCACACCCATCTTTTCCATAAAATGGACATGTTTTCCTCTTGGCAAGGAATTCGTGAGAACATCGGCCACTTGCTCATATGTCGATATATACTCTAGCTTCATTTCCCCCTTCTGAACATAGTCCTTGATGAAATGATATCTGAATTCAATGTGTGTTAACCTGTCATGAAACACTAGATTCTCTGTGAGTTTAATGCAACTATGATTATCACAACGAATAACCATCGATCTCAACTCTTGATCAAATAGGCCATACAACAACTAGCGAAGCCAAAAGGCCTCATAACTAGCCTAGATAACAACCATATACTCAGCCTCAGAAGAGCTCAAAGCAACTGAATTTTTCTTTCAACTCAACCACGACACAACTACCCAACCCAGTCCAAAGCAACACCCTAAACTAATTTTCCTGTGAGAAGCAAACCCTTCCCAATCTGAATCTATGTAACCTACCAACCTCACTCCATCTCCTCACCTATAGTCATGACCATAATCAACAACCCTCTATACGTAGTGAAGAATGTTCTTTGCAGCTACCCAGTACACGCTCCTAGGCTCAACCATGAACTGGTTAAGTGTGTTCACTGCAAAGCGTATGTCTGGCCTAGTGTTGACCAGATACATGAAGGACCCAATAAACTGCCAGTACAATGTGGGATACACCTAAATAGATTATGAAGCATGAAGCTTCTTCCAGTTGGTAATCATAGGTGTAGACATGGGTCTATAATGCCCCATATGAAATCTGCTCAAAACATCCACAACATATTACCTTACCCCAGAAACATATGCCCCTCCTCCTGCCACACCTCAAGCCCCAAAAAGTAATACATCAACCCATTATCCTTCATCTCAAAATCCATAGAAAAATCCTCCTTGCAACCACTAATCAATGTCTCTACCCTAGTAATGAACAAGCTATCAACATACAATACAAGAATGAGTAGATCATCCCCTACAACAATGTAGTATATGTTTGGATGTGGAGCAAGTAATGATCAATCCTTTAATACCAAGCTCTCGGAGCTTGCTTAAGTTCGTAGAGTGCCCGCCTAAACCGACATACATGGGTCTCTCGCCCAAGTACCTCAAAGCCCTGTGGCTGCTCAACATGCACCTCCTCCTCTATAACTCTGTTCAGAAATGTGGTCTTCACATCCATCTGATGGATCTGCCAACCCATTTCTGCAACAAAAGAAATAAGGGACTAGATAGAAGTGTACCGAGCTATGGGAGTGAAGGTCTCATCATAGTCAACTCCCTCTATCTGTGGGAACCCTCTAGCCACAAACATCACCTTGAACTTCTCAATGCTACCATCGACAACATTCTTGATCTTGTAGAGCCACCTAGAAGTCACAACTGACTTTTCCTCAGGCCTAGGCACCACTTTCCAGATATTGTTCTTAATGATAGAGGCATACTCCTCCACCATAGCCTCTCTCCATAGCTCTTGGTTGGCAATCTCCTCATAACTAGTAGGCATGAGTCAACAATGTTGGTATCCTTGGCTACGTAGTTGCAAAATCACTCATGTGGCACACTCTCCTTGTTCACCCTCTTTGGAGGACCAATAGACTCTGCTTCCTTCGAGGTGTCTTGAAGCCACTTGGGCCTCCTCTTCCATGAAGAAGCTTCCCCATAGGGAACCTCATCCTCTACCCCCTAGTCTTGTGAACCTGAAGGTGTCTTGAAGCCACTTGGGCCTCCTCTTCCATGAAGAAGCTTCCCCATAGGGAACCTCATCCTCTACCCCCTAGTCTTGTGAACCTGAAGGTCTACCAAATGACCTTGGTGTGCCTGTACCAGCACCTGTCCTCGAAGAACCTGTACCGGCACGTGTGCCTCTGTCAGTTGAAGTGCCAGGTGAACTCTGTATAGTGGACTCCCTAAAGAAGTGCTTAGTGAACTCGCCACTGGTGCCCCAGATGTCACTGACACTGAAGTACATCTTGTACCAGTCATTCCATAACCCTAAGGTCCTGCTCCCTATACCTGATCTCCATGTTGAGGAGAAATCTATGACTCTCTCTCATCATACTGCCGTGATCTTTGGTAGGCCCTCTCCTCCTCGAACTTCACATCCCTCCTAATCACCACTTCTATTTAGAAGGAATGAACTTTTGATAGGCCTTCAAAGTCTCACTGTAACCCATACAGATATCCTTCTTTGCCATGGTTCCAGCTTCGTCCTCTGCTCCTTGGGGATATAATAATATGTGAGACATCTAAAGATATGAAGATGTCACACATGAGGCTTCTCTCCAGTGAAAGCCTCCTCCAGAGTCATATTCCCCAATACTTTGTGAGGACTCCTGTTCTTAAGATAAGAAAGAGTGTTGTAGGCATCAACCAACAAAAACAAAGGCAATCCCTGACCATGAATCATCACTCTAGCAGCCCCAATAATAGCTCTGTTCTTCCTTTCAGGCAACCCATTCTTCTGGGGGTTGTAAGGAACCATGAATTCTTTCCTAATGCCCTCCTGTGCACACAAGTCATAAAACCCACCATTGTCTGACATCAAGACCCGAATCTTCCTACCTGTTTGTTTTCCACAAGAGCTTTGAACTCTTTGAAGTGACTAAAGACCTCACCCTTGGTCTTCAGGAAATATATCCAAGTCCTCCTAGAGTAGTCATCAATGAATATAACATAATACTCATAACCACCCAATGACACATGATACATACGACCACTAACATGAGTATGAATCAAGTCTAGTATATCTGTAGATATGTTGTCGCTCGCTGGGAATGGTAACTTAGTGCACTTTCCCAAAGCACACCGTCTGCAGACATCATAATGCTCGACACTGAAATCAAGAACTCCAGTAGTGATCTCCATAAGTACTCTTAAAGCTCCATGATGAATATGCGCCATCCTTTGGTGCCATAACTCGCACAAGTCTCTAATGCTGGTGGTACTAGTGTGAGTGCTACTAGATGTGCTACTCACCATTGCTCCTTCCGACTGAAAACTAAACCTGTATAGTTTCCGAGGGCGAGCTCCAATCACTTTGGCCAAAGTGATGGAAGCTCCCCTGGGATGCATCAATACATGCCCTCCTGAGAAAGTGACATCAAACCCCTTCTCCTCCAAAGCATACATTGAAATCAAGTTCTTCTTCATCCCTGGAACATACAAAACATCCATGACCTTCAAAGGAGGAAAAAACTCCCTCTCAAAGGTCACACGCCCCACACCAACAACTCTTACAGTGCGGTCATATCCTAGTACAATCTCAATATCAAGTGCCTTCTCTGCAATATCTTAAAATAACTCCCATGCACATGTCATATGACGGGAAGCCCCGTTGTCTATGTACCACACACCGGATGATGTACTCCTACTAGATGTATAAGTAGTAAATGCAAATTCCTTGTCAAACTATGAAACAAACTACTCCACTTCCGTTGAAGTTGCAGTACCCTTCTCCCCCTTGTTCTTCCTCTCAGGACACGTAGCAACATAGTGTCCCATCTTCTGATCTGCCCAACATTTGACTTTGGACATATCCGTATATTTCTTTTCTCCTCTTCCTTTCCCTTAGACCCATCTGATGAGGCCTCTTTCTTGGTCTTCCTTTTGTTCTTCCCCTTGGCTATCAAGGCTACATCCTCCTCATCTGCTATCTTCACCCCACCATTGTTAGTCTTCCGTATCTCATGCTGCACACAATCATCCCAGAATCTGTCCCAAGTGCGAAGATTCTCCCTATAGCTAACAACATCTCCAAAGACCTCTGAAGACGTAGGAAGTCCTGCTACAACTATCCTGACTAACTCTGTGGGTGCAACTGCCTCACTAATAGCAGTGAAATCATCACGTACCTGTTTGACCCTCCCAAGACAATGAACTACACTTTCAAACTTTCTCATCATGATGTTCTTCAATTATTCTTTGAGTACTATCTTCCTACTCTCATTGGTACTCTGATAGAGAGTGGTTAGAGTTGTCCACGTCTGATATGCATATGTGTTTCCTCTCACTTGAGGAACCACATGATCCTTCAGACTATCCATCAAAATCCTTTTTGTCTTTGCATTAATTTTTTTGAATTTAGCAAGTTCATCTGCAACACTAGGAGGTACAACCACTTGCCGCACTATGTCCGAAATTGTTGCCTCCTCAAACGCTATCTAAATTTTGTCCTTCTAAATGACATAGTTTGATGTCCCTCCAGTCTGTCCTTTATCCTTAAGAACATGCCCATGACCGCTGCCCAAAATTTACAAAACCAAGAAAATGGAGAAATAAACTTTGCAGCACACCTTGTTGTCCCAAAAGTTCAGTCTATGTGAAATTTCACCTTGTTGTCCCAAAATAGCATTTTGTTGTCCAAAAATTCAATTTGTTATCCAAATCTCTGTTTGTTGTCCCAAACTACTGTTTGTTGTTCAAACTGCAATTTTTAGCTTGTAGCTTCGATACCATGTTGAAATTTGATGACTAATTTTATTTATTTATTTTCCTATAATCCCAACCCAGTTTTAATTTCACCCTATCACTCCCATTTAGTTAAACCCTCTTTCCCATAAACATACATTCAACACATAGAATTCTGGAAATGAAATTTTCAGATTAAAACACATGGAATTGTCAACACATGTTGAAAATAAATATGGACATAAACAGACCAACAACACACATAAACATACATACAGATTTTTGGTCAACGTAGACCTAGGCAAAACCCCTTCAATTTTCTCTGGGAAAAACTTGTTAGAGAGCTCTTAAAATTTATTTATCTTTCAAGTTCAGGGAAAATACATTTGTAGACAAAACAAAAAAACAAAATACAACTTATCTCTTCAACCCAAAACTCCCTTAAAACTGTTCCCACTTTGCCTCGATTTCCATGCCCACTTGAAGCTGAAAATATGTACTATACAAATATAGACTATATAATACAGATTTCCATACCACTGTACGAATAAAAATAAATAAAAAATTAAAATAAATAAATAAATAAAAATAAAAACAAATAAATAAATAAATAAAATTCTCTCGAATGGTGTGCAACTCACAATATTAAATGTTGTTTGTACTATACTTTATGTTGTCTTCCATGCCTTGATTTTTGTCCCCAACTTTGCCCATAAATCACACTTTCAGCTTGTTGCAACAAATTTCTCCTTCAGAACTATTCTCCAACTCTCAGCCTCCTTTCTCCAATCTACTCATGAAGAATGAATGCAATATCTCTTTTCTTTCCCCCTTTTGTTTCCCTAAATGTTTTTGGGCAACCATAAGTTCTAATGGCTAAGATTCATTTAGATCAAGCGGTGATAATAAATGTGCATTTAATTCTCACTCTCTATTTTTTAACTCACCCATTAAATAAAGTACCCACATTGTACTTTTTGTCTAAAGTCACTTTTCACTTTATAATTTAACACTCACTTTACCACTTATAAAGTCACTTTCACTTTATAAAGTCACACTTAGGTAAATAATTATTTTGGACACTTTTCCCTAGGTAGAGACTAACCCATGGGAAACCACTTGTTCAAAGTACATTATAAATGAACAATATGATAGGATGATATTCATAGAACCAATATAGTCCAACAACAAAGATCCAAGTGGCATGATAAGTTTATCAAAGAAAGGAAATTTCAACTTGGTGATTGGGCATTCTTTTTGATTCAAAATTTAAAGATTTTCAAGGAAAATTTCAAACTCATTAGCTTGGTCCGTATGAGATTTAAATTGTCATTGATAATGGAGTAGTCAGAATCAGAACCATTGATGAAGAAAAAGTAACATTCCTTGTAAATGGTCATAGAGTAAGAATATATCATAAACCATTAACAAGGGAAGTTTTCATAAGAAATATGCAAAATAATCTTGATTTGAAGTTGGTCAAGGAAGATTCTTCTTCCTCTCCAACTTAGCCTTTTACTTTCTTTAAAATAACAATAATAATAAAAATACATATATAAAAAAAGTGAATATATAATAATAATAATAATAATTGTATAAACATGAAAACCAACATTATTGTCATGTTTATACAGAAAAATCCAAGTTGAAAACCAAGAGTTCTTGGCAACTTATATTCTCTTTTCCCTATTCTAATCCCATTTTTGTTTTAAAGCTCTTTTCTCTTTTCAAAAATAAAGCAGCTACAGAATTGTCAACAATGTGCAACTCTAATAGAATTATGCAACTGACTTGACAGATTGCAACCAGAGCAAATGAAGATCATGGCAGAAGCAAACTCAATGAAGATTGCAGCTGAAGCGACCTGGCAACCAACAAAAGACAAATCAAAATCAGTAAGACAAAGGATCTAAGGTATGTAAATATTAAGTTATATGATAAAGGTAAAACATTTGAGTTATGAAATAAATGATGAATAACCGTTGTACTGCTATACTGAATAATGATTACCCTTATTACTCTCACATGACTTCGGTTTTAACGGAAATACCTATGTCTTGTCAACCAAGTCGGTCATGAACCTTGATATAATTCAAAATCCGCCCTCTCTTCTCCATTCATCATTCCACTTCATGCGCAATACTTCCATTTACTATTTCACTGAACCCTATTTCATTGCCGAGACTACCCTCATCTAAACTTTGTTTCAATCCATACTTAAATTCCTTCCACTCCTTAACCCCGTCGAAAGAGAAAGAATGGAAAATTTTCCTCAAGTATCCAAGTATGGATACTCCTGTGTTTAAAAAGGGAATACCAATCACATATTTGAAGAATAAATGGAGGAATTTTCTATTGACCATTCAAAAGTTTATAACTTGCGAAGGAAGATTCGGTGACATGTTCTTTTATCATGCACACTTAATGATGATTTTTCTTAATGGGAATGAAATTAACCTACCATATTTCCTACTTTATAGCTTAACAAAAATGGCTGGTAATATTCAAAGGAAGATACAATCTATAGGTAATGCTTTATACCATCATGACCTAGTGAAAACCCTGAGTGAGGCCCATATGAGAAACATAGGAGATAATTGGGAAGTCTTAACTAGAAATCATTTTAAGGAAGCAGAAGAAGAAGAGCCTAGCGGTAAGACCAGGAAGAGTAGAAGAAAATTGTTCTCAAATCCTAAAAAAATTCACCTGCACAAGAAACACAACAAGAGAAATACTCTGAAGATGAAACCCCTCTTATAAATGTGATAGAAACTCTTAAGTAGAATAATGTTAGAAAAAAGGTAGCCAACAATAAAAGGGAAAGTTCATCAAATGAAAAAAAAAGCAAGAAGAAGTTAAAAAGCATCCCCAAACTACTAAAAAACACCATCAATTGGAAGAAGTGCAAGGCTCAACAAAACAGCGCATGAACAGTCTCAACAATCTCCATAATTTGTCTATTTAGAAGAAGAACAACCAAAAGGTCCATCACCAATTATCAGTCCAGCTAGAAGAACACCTGAGATCAATCGTGTTCAGCAGGAAATTTATGATTATATAGAGTCTTTGGAAAGAAGAGCTACATGTAAATTTGTTGCATCATCCTCAAACCAAGAAGAAAATGAAGGAATTCATTCTAATATTTCAGGATAACTCCAAGTTGAAGACATCCTCAAGCAAGAAATCTATGATTTGGAAATATTGAATGGACATTTGAAGCAGGAGAATGAAACAGTAAAGGCACAAAATGAAATACAAAGAACCCAAAATGACAACATCCTGCTACATCTTGGTGTATGGTATAAGAAAAATAAGAAATTGACAACTAAAAAGAATTTTCTTAAGAGGAAAATTATGAGTCTGCAACATAGAATTTTGATGAAGAAACCAAAGATGGCAGTCGCCATCAAGAAAGCAAAAAGGACTAACTTGGATGTTCTTGCTCAGGTATTTGAAGAAGCTTAATGACAGAAAATAATCACAAATTTTGAAATTTTGCATGAGGACATGCAATGTCTTCCGTGTGGGGGAATGTTGAACCCTAAAATTGCTTATTTTTGACAACCTTCTTATATTCTATTCTCCCCTTTTTGACCTTCATAACTCTAATTTGGGTATCAATTTACAAGGTTTTTGGCATAATAGGTACATAATCATCTTCTATTTCATAAATATCATTTGTCTTTATTATTTAACTCAATGTTTATGTGAGCTACTGAATTACAATGATTCTACAACTAAGTCCAAGGTTTGATGGGTTGCTAAGCTTAAGACAAAGAACAAGTCATATGGATAGGTGAAAATTAGTTGGTACAATGATTTTTTCCTACCTTCATAACGTAGATCGATAAGGAAAGCACCATGGCAACTCAGTCAAAATCAAAGTCAACCACCGAGGAAGGAAAATCAAGCGAGCAAGGAATTAGTGAATGTAGATATTCAGCCTCATGATTTGCTTCGTTGATAGCAAATCATGAGGAAATCACGATATTTTATCTCTTAATGTTAATTATATCTAGTGTC
This sequence comes from Pinus taeda, assembly GCA_000404065.3. Classification (NCBI taxonomy): domain Eukaryota; kingdom Viridiplantae; phylum Streptophyta; class Pinopsida; order Pinales; family Pinaceae; genus Pinus; species Pinus taeda. Next base: position 8,702 of record APFE031703251.1, read on the forward strand.
GATTAGCATAAGGCGTAATACTCTGGAACATTTAATGCGTAAGAGTTTTATAAATATGCCTCTTGGCATAGCAGACACAGACTAGGAATTTTATGTTATAAACACTTTATTTTATATATAAACTTTGTTTTTTTCTTATTTCTCTGCTGTGCAATTCCAATGTGTGGTTAATCATCTTGTGAAGGCATCATATTGATACTTGCTTCTTGTAAAAGAGTCCCCTCAAAATAGTAAGGTTTCCTTTTTAATTGCAATTTAGTATTTCTTTCTGTGTTTTCTTCAGGACTCTGTTAGTTTTTTATTATTATTATATAAGTTTAAGATTGTTTTGCAACAGGTTCATTTAATCATTTTATTGTTGAGTGAAGCAAGATCTCTTGTGCACATGGACATAGCCTAAGTTCACATGGATCAGTAGCATAGCTTTACATTACAATTATATAGATAAGATTTTAATTTGCAGAGATATTCCTTCTTTTTGTCAAGAGTAGATTCATTTACAGTGTTAAGGTTTCATTTCAAGCAAGTGTTTTGATTTAAAGCAAGTGTGATTTCATTTAAAGCAAGAGTGTGTGTGTGAATTCATTTCAAGCAAAGTATATGTGTGATTTTATTTCAAGCAAAGTGCGTGTGTGTGATTTTATTTTTAACAATCGTGAAGCAAGTGTGAAGTTTATTTCAAGAAGAGTGTGATCTTTCCTTTAAGAAAGAGAAACATAATTGATTCCATTTTTTTATGACTGATTTAATTACTTACATTGTTGTAGAGAAACATGTGCATTTTGATATCTCAAATTAACTTAGGAGTTGTTTAAGCAATAAGGACTTCTAGCACAAACAATCCACATACATTTCATAAGTTTACTAGCCTTGGTTGATAATTCATGTAAGCAATTTAACATCAATTAAATTACCAAACACACCCAAGAGAGTAATGGACGAAGGTGTGCATTTCTAAAATGGATGGAGATGCGAAATTTTGCATTTGTCATAATTATGAGTGAGAGTGATGAGAGAGGGTTTGCATTTCCACACTCATGGGGAAAGGGACGATATATGTATTTGCACTCCAAGTTGTGGATGAATTTGTGCATTAATCATAATTAATAGTGATAATGAGGATTAGGAGAATATATGCATTTGCAAAAAATGCACACCTTCATCCCACATACTCACTCTCAATTGTAACCAATGTACAAATTCACCCCACTTTCATGGAATGAGATCGAGATTGTGCATTTACTATAATTGCATAGTCTCTCCCTCCACATTACCCCACCTTTATTGTCATCAATAATTATTCTTAAACTGTTATATCGTAAAATGTTTAATTACACAATGTACCAAATCCTATAATATAAATGTATATAAACTTTAACAAATTTGAATTATGCATAGCATCATTTTATTAAAATACATAAAAAATTATAAACCTTTGTGCAAATGTGGGTCGTAAATATTTTTCAAATAAACCAAATGTTTAGATAAAAACTTTCACATCAAATTCAAAACTTATCTTTCCTTCACCCACTCTTCCATGTTATGCAATAATATAATAATCAACTTCGTAAATGGATGGTTACATCATGGCCTATAAAGAGTTTTTTGACACTGGAATATTTGGCTGACCTTCAATCCTTCTTCTTTGTTTTGGTTACACCTTTTGGTCTATGATGTTCTGATGGAAAATACTATCCTTGTGTAGGGAAATCTTTGTGTCAAACCATGATATTCGTGCCTATTCTTTAAACCTCATTCTTACACTTGGTCCTTTATGTTTCAGTCTTTTCCATGTTGATCCGATCTAGTAGAGAAGGACAAGGGGAAAATATAAATGAGCAAACCAATATCAAAGGTTTTACATATAATTGTATGAAGGAACAACCTCTTATGCTCTAAATAAGTTGGGATCCCTCTTCCACGCCATGAAATTAATAAGTGTCGATGCACAATCCCATATAAAATAAATAAATAAAGGGTGAAAGAAGAGAAAGACTTCCTACGTAGGGAGGTGAAGCAAGCAACTCCACGAGGGTACTGTCCAGGATTGCTAGCACTGGAGCAATATTTGTGTTCTTTAAGTGACTTTTCCGGGATACTGTCCAGGCCTGCTGGCAATGAAGCAACACCAGAGATGAAAAAATATACTCTGAAAATCTAAAGCTCGTGAATAACATTACCCTTCTCCTAATTCGAAACATCAGGATATCGCTGGCTCTATGATTGTGTTCAATTGGCGAAGAATGAAGGGGAATATGTTTATGCACATGTTAAGTTGGGAAGCCGAATTAATTCAAACGATGAATCAATAATCCATGAGGAGCTAGACCCTGCACGAAAGATTTGACCAAGCTAGAGAAACTAGAATTCAACAAGTGTGTCGCCAAGTGTTGTCACTACTACAAAAAGCTCCAAAGTTTTGGCTTATATCCTAATTTTAGAGTCTGCTTTGAATTTTCATATTGTTTTCGTAAGTATTAAGAGCCATTGCATATGTTTTCTCTAAGTGTTCTTGTCCCATTTAGAAGAAAATCAAAGTGTCGTCTTTTAGGATGGTAGATATTGCACATTGCACAAATGTAGTTTTAGTTTGTTTCAAGGGATTATATTTATGTTAATGAATTATTCTTATCATGTAGAGATGTATCACTCTTTTCCAAAGTTTCAAGCACTATCACACAAGTGTCGTCACTGTCATCACAAAGTGTATCTTTTGTGTCGCACTTGGGGAAAGCTGTAGCAATGTTGTCACCTTAAGGAAAGTATGTTGCTCATGTGTTGTGAATGATATATGTTGTGTCATCAAGTGTTCTAAATGTGTGATCATGCTCAAGTCTTATCCTTGTTCATTTTCACCTCACTGATCCCACGCTTAGTCGAATCTGGAAAAATCCCCGACTGAGCAACCTGACATCACTTAGCCTTCCTAATTACGCACTATGTAATATTAGTCCTTAAGCTTCAACCTTTCCTCTTGACACTATGTCATCCACAATATCTTCCTTCTAGAAGTGCACACTGCATAGTCGCATTGCTCAATCCGACCCTTTAGCTAAAAAACTATGCATCCCTTGCCTTCAGTTAGTCTCCTCTATGCACTGCGTAGTCTCAATCATCAAGCCTCAAACTTGAGCCTTTGAATTGTGCAACTGCACAATCCTTTGGCCTTTGTCCCTCCAAAACTACGTAGTGGGAAACCTCAAACCTCAAGCCCTCATCCTAACCTCTTGAGTCCCTCAACTGCATAGATCTCTAGCCTTGGGTTACCTGAACCACACACTGCACAATCTCAAGGCTCAGTTTAGGCCCCTGACATTTTGAGCTGGACAAATGCGTAATCCTTGAGCTTGTGTCTCAGCCTATCAGCCGGTTCCAAATCTATTATTTGATCATCATGAAGCAGGATAGACTAGGGACTTATGGGACTATTGTTGTCTTGTCATGAGTGGATTTCAGTTACTGGTTTCATTTCATGACATGACATGATGATGGTGAAGGAGATGAACAAGAGAAACCCCTGCTTGAAGACACCTTTGTAGATGTAAAGACAAGGTATTCAATTAAGAGAAGGAAAAGGGGCACCAGTTTGTGACAACAATTGGAGATCAAGGTTACATTGAAGACTCCCCATTTTCAAGCCTTAAGAAGGAGGAAGAGAAAGAACATGCACCATCTCTCAAGAAGACTCAAAGTTAATAGCAGAGAGAATGACTTGACATTGCCACATCATCATGCAGTCCATGTCATCAATGTCTTGTCATGTCTTGTCAAGGTGTTATGTCATTATTGGTCACATCATTTATGGATTTTGTGATTTCATTGTATAAATAATGTAATGTAAAGTGGAAGTCAAAGAGACGTGTATAGAATGTGAAAAGTCATGTAGCAGTCGAAAGGTCATAGAGAAGTCAAACAATTATGAGGGTATTCCAAGAGTCACATGGAAGTTGAATGATCACCCATTTGTTATATATACACCTTCATAGCACATGCAAAGGACTTTTCACCTTGGCTCCTCCTACCAGGCATAAGAGAGAAATATCTTTTGAAGGAGAGAGTGGCTGCTCTAATGCTCCACTATTGGAGCTAGTGGTGTTCTCTGTATTGATGTATCTTGTAACATTTTTCTTAATTACAAAGCTCATTGAGCCAACACACTTTCATGCGTCTATCGTAAATATTGTAAGACTATTCTTTGAATGTTTTCCATGTATGTTGTTTTAACTTGTACTAAGGAAATTTAATTATTTCGGTGTCTATGTTACTTATCTTTTTGAAAGTGTGTTGTATTTTATTTAACAATCATTGCTTCAGTGTGAACTATTTCGCTGGTTGACCAATAGTTCATCCGTATGTATATGCCCGTGTGTCTTTATTAGATCAATACTATTACTCCTCTTTTAAAGGCTCACTTTTCCTCTCCCTTTTAGTAGAGGAACCTTGATACATTCTGTAGTTGACCATTCCACAAGGCATACCCACTTGTTCATCTAAAATCTCATGTACAATTCTCTCTTGTGCTAAAATTTGTAGCCAAGGCAAATCTATAAGAATATATGGTAGTTGGGCCTTGATTCCGAAAGGGCTCCCACACCAAATGGTGCAAAGTCTAATTGGGACTTTTGATCGAGGAGACCCCCTTTCATGTTGGCGATATCCAACACCATCAACATAACTCAATATCTAGGGATTAACATATTTGAGTTCTTAAACCCCAAAGGTACACTTGCAAGGTTTCACATACAATTAGTGTGCTTCCAAAGTGTCTATGACCTTGCTGACATGTTGTGCATGTTCTTCCAAAAAACATTTCCTATAAATTAGTATATCACCAAAAATACCTACAACAACTTATGAGGAAGGACTTGCAAATATAACTCATCAATATTTGGATAATGGAAGGTGCATAAGTACACACAAAATAAATCACCAAAAACTCATAATGACCTTGACAATTTCTAAATGCTATTTTGGGGATGTCTTCTTCCATTATTCTATTCTAATAATATCATGAATGAAGATATAACTCAGTAAAGAAAATTCCTCCTTACAATTGTTCTAACAATTCATTAATTACACGATGATTACATTTATCTTTAATGTTGATCTAGCTAAATTCTACCTAATGTATACAATTATGCCACAAAAAAACCTTTTTATATGTAATCACCACTAGTGAGTAGACAATATTTTGGATTGGTCAAATTATGCCAGTCTTTAGCATTTCTTGAACCATTCTTTATCTCACTCTTTTGGAAATATATACAATGTTACATCTTATGAGGAAATCTCTTCGATATGAGTTGAATAACATGATCACACTCTCATGCAAGAGGAAGACCTTTGGGCATGTCAACAAACACCTTGGAATTATTGTAATTAACTCTTTGGAGATATAAAGGTGTAAAAGGAATAAAACGTTTCATATCTATTGAGGAGAGCTATGTAATTATTGAGGTGTCCCTTTTTATTAATTTTGTGATATAGTTGGAGAACTTATCACTCTAAATAATTTTCTCTGCATAATTCTATGTGGAATTTAATTTCCTTTCAAATAAATCTCATGGTCAATTCCTAAAAATTCATATTTATTATTCCCAATTATTTGAAAGATTGGACCCTAAGACCATATCAACATCACCCATTTGCATTGCAATCATTGGGTTTTCTAATAAATAATCCCCCATTGTAGCCTTCATACTTTTATAGTTCCATGAACAATGTATGGTACCTCCATTTGGAATAATTACAAGCAACATTGGTTTTGGATAATTAAAGCAATTCAGAAGTTTGACTAATTTGTGGTTAATTAAATTATGGGTACTGCCACAATCAATCAACACTTCTACATATTTTTTTCTTGATATATCCTTCCATATTGATAGTTTGGGGAGTGTTAATGCTAGACAATACATGACAATATATAAGTGGATTGGTCTTGTATAATTTTGGATATTGATAAGGTTCTAAATATTGTTCTTCTTACTCTACAAAATCTATGTGGAATGTTTTCTTCTCACTATACTTATAAACCTTAGGTTACTTCTCATCACAATTGAAACATAATCCCTTTGTTCTTCCTTCATCTAGTTGTTAAGGTGTGAACATTGTAGGTTAAGTGAGGTTAGGAGTGGGAACATTACAATCCTTGTACGTGTCAGTGGAAAACATTTTAGTAGCCATATTTTTACCTTTAACTCTTTTTCCTACACTAAAATCATTATCCAAGGATTGAGTCTCAGAATCACATAATCCATTTTTAATGGTCTCCCATAACCTAACCATAAGGAGATCCAACAATTATCCTCTTGAAGGCCCTTCACTCTTATACTCAAATTTTGAAACCATTGAGTGTGCTTTGTAATTGGACCTCTTTGCATGAGAGTTTTCTAATTAATTGAAGAATGTGTTGCTTACACTATCTCCACAATGTGCTAGAAACTTATTAGTAAAATGGACAAAGAAACATAATATTTATTTTGCATTCATAAATCCATTGGTAACACACAAATTGATCATGTTATAAATATAATGATGCAATAGTTATTTTTTGTAGAGTTGGAATTTTGTGTGTACAAAAGAATTGATCCATTTGGAATATCCATGTCATAATATCATTACCATCAAAGTTCCTCTTATTGATCTTGAGAATGACGTACCTGTAGTTCCTTGGTCTCGTGTTGAATCCATGATTTTATGGATCTTTCAATAACTAATTAGCTGTTTGGGACTCAATCCTCTTGTTATTTAAATGTATTAGTGTGTTCTCCATGTGTGATTGGGACTTGATCCTCTTGTTTTCTTTATCCTCCTCGTAACAAGAATAATTTATGATAAAAATATTTGATAATTTTTTCATAATGCTCTTCTTCATTTCTTCTGAAACTTCCTTATGTGTCATGTTCATCTTGAGATCATTTACCATCCATTTGAGATCATATTTACTTGTCATCTCTTTTAGATCATCTTTCCTTGCCATTTTTGACTTGATATTATCTTTAAAATTTTGGAATTATATTTCACTAACCATATCAAAGATGCCAAGTTTGTTTTCCATTGTACTTTCCATGCTTTCTATTCTCTCTTTCAACTCGGTCACCTTAAATTCCAGATCTTCACCCTCTTGTTATGTCAAGGATAAGCCTTCAAATTCCTTTACATGAGTTACATTTGGATTGGTATGTTTAGACATAAGGGGTAAGGTGTTTTAGGATCTTATGGGAAATGGAGTCAAGATCTATAGATATTTGATATATCACTTAGTTTTCAACAATAATACTTAGCCTGAATCCCACAATGTTGATTGAGGGGTATGAACTATACCAATATCCCCTAAGTATTTTACTTAGTGTACTATAAATACATGTGGTTAAAAATGATCTAAGCATGGTCTTAATTATGCATATGGGGCGTCTTATATACCCTAGAGTATTTGCGGAAGATTTAAACCCATAAATAATTTTTGTCTAATATGGTAATGCTCATTTGGTACCAACAAAGGTATACAAGGGTATATTATGATGACTCCATTAGCATTCTTTGTGTATGCTCATGAGCTATAATTTTCTCTGATTAATGACATCTATCTATGTTTAGAGATGGTTGTACATTTCTCTCATCTAAACTCTAATTCGAGCTAAATCAAGAAAAATTCTAAAATACAGGTTCCTCAAAATCCTTGTAAAACATTAATTTAGGGTTGATTTTCTAGTTGACCTTGCACATAATGTAAATAATATTTCACTTCACCTATGATCCTAATTTTTCTTACTATAATAAATTAATTCATTTGGTTAATACACCCACAAGTCTCATTAAAATTCTAGGATTCAAGTAGATGTTAAGTGCAAGTTACCAAGATCTATTAGTTTTGATATCTTTCATATGGGTAAACTTGTATAGGCTAGCACTTCACTAATAATTCCCTAAAAAATATAAACATGGAGCCTAAAACACCTTAGCTTGTTATCTTGCATCTTATAAATGACCCTTAGTTTGAATTTCATAAACTTAAAATATGATTATTTTATTGTGACCATTTATTGAAGCTTGGTTCAAGAGCTAGAAAGAAGAAAAAAAAAAAAAAAAAAAAAAAAAACTAAATTATATAAACTCTAAATATTAAAATATCATAAGTTAAATTCAACATTTTTGACTAAAATCTCATGAACCAACTTTTAAAAATAAAATAAAATAAAATAAGGTATAAAATATAAGTTTTATTATGTAACTGCGTGACATGTGTTAGGGCCCTAGGGTCTAGGGATCAAAGTGTCTTTGCCTCTTTCTATTCATTTTGGGGGTTTTGTATGTCATTTTAGCCTATGAACCATTGATGCCATAGTCTAAGGGGTCATTGTCTAAGGTCACTGCAAGTTTTCCATGTCATAAAGGGGTCTTTTCATGGGGGTCTTATTTATCACAAGTCAAAACCATGATAGTCTGTTAATGGTGTCTATTATTCACACGTCACCATTCCCATGTCATCATTCACATGTCCATCATCCCCATGTCACCATTCCCATGTCACAATTCCCATGTCACCATTCCCATGTCACCACTCAAGATTTATCACTCACCTTTATGTACTCCTTCCATGCACCCTTTATCATCATGTCACCCCTTAATGCACACCTCATCATCATGTCATTACACCTCCTAAATTCATAATTCATGTTTTCTTTTTCTCTAAGTTCACCTTCATGACAAAACAAGACATAGGGAGATGCAAAATTTCAACTTTTTAGATGTCAACCTCATTCTCTCTCCAATTACAGCCCACGCTCTAAGAGGTTTCAATAGATTACAAAGCAAAAGGCCAAAAGCAAAGAAGAAGGCTGAAAACATAACAAAAGGTTGAAGGGAAGTTGTTGTTCAAATGGAAGAAGGTTGTTGCACAACTGCGGCATAATTGGTTCAAACTCTCTGCGAAGGTAGATGTCAGCCTTCCATTTTTTTCTCTCAATCTTTCATGTTGTCTGAGGTAGGAAACATGCTCTCTAACCGTATATTTTCTTAGAAAATCGATTAAACATTGTCTAGTAAATGATTGTATGCGTGTTTGCTACGTAATTGATGTGCAAAATCCCACGTGCTATTGGTCTATGTCTGAGATATTTTGAAAATTGAGGGTTTATATGTAATGCATTGATATATGTCTGGCATAGCCAATCAATAAGAATTTTTGCTAGTTTGACCTAATTTCCTTTGTATACACCCATTTTTTGATTTGGCATGTAAAATGGTTGTCAAAGCAATAGATGTTTCCCAAAACCCAAAAATCTTTGAAACTTTATGAAAACACCATCAACTAGCTCACTTCATCACGTTGTCACCCTTATCTTGTTGTCCTTCATTTAATTACACTGTCATTTAACCCCTTGTACACAAACCTGGTATATGCACAAGATCATATTTGAAAGGGTGTGTTGTAGCTTATATAATCAGATGGAAGGCCCAGGGAGAAAAAGGAAAACTAAGGGAGGAAAGGTGGTTCGTTTTGAGCCCAGAAGTTTATAGATGGTGAATGCTGACCCTGCAATCCGTCTAACATTCGAACAGACAAGATGCATAGACTTCTGTGAGAAAATTCAACACATGGCCACCACTTTCATATTTCTAGTTTGTCTGCCCTCAATTTTAAATGTGACAAGGTCAAGGTTGGAGATTTGGATTTATAGTTTCTAAAGAAATCATTTCCCAAGCCACAAAAATCCCCTCATAGGGTGAAAGATGGTTCAAAGGCATGAAGTTGGACGCCTCACACTATAAAAGCTTTGTAAAACCACAATACAAAGGCAAATATGGTCCTACATCTAAGAAACTACCTGTTGAATCACTATTGTTAGTTGTTGAAAGTAATACAAAGGTATTTTACCTATGAAGGTCACTTCAACAAAGTGTACCAGTATCACATTAGGCTTCTCATGCAATTCACTAGAAAAAGGAACCTAAACTTACTTTATTATCTGTTCAAAAGTTTGGGAAAGATGGCAGAAAGAGTTTAGCCCAAGGGAGAGAAACACTTGGCCAACTTGTTCCACTTTGCACTAATCAAATTGTTAGTTTTGAATGAGTTAGAGAAGAAGAAAAGGCCTTGGGATGGTTTCTTGTCAACCTCGGGTTTGCTGGTTCATGTAGAAACTTCTCCTATGGAAGCATATGAAGAGGTAGTTAACATGCCTAAAGCTGAAGAAACAATTAAGAAATCAATGTGGGATAAGAGAGCAACAAGTAAAGGGAAAGGTAAAACACAAGTAGCCTATGAAGAAGCATAATTTCTCTATAGGTCGAGAACCAAATTTTCTACCAAAAAGTTGATTAAGGAGCCGACTTCTCAAAATACCATTGATCTACCAAAGGATATACCAGAATAAGGTGCAAGGGGTGAATAAGATGTTCAATTGGAAGACAAATACCTTAAAATTGCACAATTGCAGGACAACCTTGATAAATCTCATCTTATGGTTTCCTATTTGTAGAAGGAGAACCGAGAGCTCAGGCACATAATACAAGAAGCAACCTAGCATAAGGAAAGTGAGCTATCTAGGAGGCCTCCTGAACCTACAATCCAAATTAAAGGAAAACAAGTGATTGATGTAGAGGAGGTAAGAGAACCCAATGTGCAACCAAGGAAGCCTATGACAAGGTCAGCAACCGAAGGGAAAGAGCAGATGAAAGGGACCCTTCCATCAAAAGATAATCCATAGTTTGATGACTAGAAGGAGCATCAGAGGCTATTTGAGGAGATTGAAGATTGCCAACGACAAGTTGATCAGATAACATAGAATACTGAAGTTCACAAGGGGGACATCAATGATACCATCTTGGAAGCTGATGTTGAGGTTGCAGAAGCTCTTGACGCAGTTGATAAAGCCAAAGTAGTCTTAAAATGGAATTTCCCCCTACATAGACAAATGAAGAGCTATTACACAAGAAATATAATTATGAGAAGAATATTAAGGCTGATGAAACATACACTGGCTAGGACTAGAAGACAACTCAATAAAATCAAACAATCACAGGAACCTACCAATTTGGTCACAGTAGCACAACCATCTAAAGAAGAAAAACCATCATCTAGCAAGAGGAGGATGACGTAGCCTTGACTAAGGTGGGTTTATTCATTTTTGAAATTACATGCTCTGTTCCATCCAGGTGAAAGTTAAAAATCTGTGTGGCCAAGGGCCTATTTTGCAATTACATAAGGTCTTTTTTTTTTATGAAACTGTGGAAGTTTTCATGTGTGCTGGGTGTTATAAAGTGAATGTGATGGATGGTTGGGTACTATAATGTTTTGTTGAAAAATAAATGCGAAATTTGAATTATGTTGCGTAAGTGGTGAATAGTCAGTTGGGAGGTTGGAAAAGGTTAAAGGAGATATCTGAGGGGTTCTACACCAACAAAACACCATTTCAAGCATACCCATCAACTCATTTTTTTCCAGGATTATCTGCAACTATGCCAAGCTTGAAGGCCTATTTCACCCTGCTGCGCAACTATATCGGTTAAGCTTATTTTTTCATTTTGGTATTTTGGGACCTTCTAGAAGTATGTTAGTGATCAGATAGGTGTGGATAAGCATAGATAAGATAGTTTAATTGATAATTTTGGACATGTTGTTTCTAAGTTTTTGTCAGCTTTAAAACAATGATGTTTCTAAAATTATGATAACTTCTACATGGTAGGTTTTTTGCTTTTCTACAAAACGTTGTATCAAGCCTATTTTACTCATGTGTAGTGAATTCAACCACCTTGAGTGGTAATTTCGAATTCCTCTTGGTATTTAATGATGTAAGAAGATGAAAAAAGGGCTGGTTGGTTAGAGTGTGAGAGAAAATACATGTGTTCTGTACATTTTATAAAAACTTCAGTGAATGAAAGAAGGACGAAGTGACTTGTTGCAGGAATTCAAGTGCTAGTCCTCTATGCTGATGTAATTTATTATTTTGTTCATTACCTTATGTTATTAGATAAATTGGAAATAGAGATTGAAAGAATAATAAGATTGATGATGAAGGTGCCTCAGAAGAAAACAACAGTAAGAAGGCCAAGCAACAACAAGAGAAAGACAACAACAGATTGTGAAAGCATAGCTAGTGGGGCAAAGCAACATAAAGTGTGGAGACCTGGAGAAAAACAACAAACAACAACAACAACCAAAGACAATTTATAGAACAAAGTATGGGATCCAGGAGGACAAAGGTTGGAAGCACATGATCTGGAGATCATGATTATTTTAACCTTGGGAGTTTGATGGAGGAGCATTCGGCTCAGAAGCTTCATTGTATTTTAGTCGACTTAGGGGTCTTTTGTTTTCAAGAAAGTTGGTTTCCTGAGCATTAGGTTAATGTTTTAAAGTAATTTATGAGAGATATTAAGAACATGATTTGATTAAGTATTGTGAGGCATATTGTAAATGTTCTCGAATGTTGGAGAACATGAGAGAATTAGGATAGCTGAGAGTTCATAGAGACTGAGAGATTTGGGAATTAATTGTAAATCTTAGATTAGGAATTGGTTTCATGATTTTGTGGAACTAGAGAGGATCCTTAGGGTTTAGTTGAGTCAAAAGTGGACTTAGAGGATATTCAAGATTTAGTTCAAAAGATTAATGATGTGAACCGAAATGGGTTACAAAACGTTTTTTTATAAATGTAAGCCTAAAAGGCATAGAAAGAGTTAGTTAGTGAGTTAGAGTTAGGATGAGAGTTTAGAAACTAGGTAATAGATAGGGTTTGATTGTAAGCCTACGGGTAGGAAATGAGAAAGCCAATGATATTGAAGATTAGGCTAGAAAGGAATTCTTTTTGTAAATATTAGTTTATTAATACAAATAAATCAATTTCTGGGTTTTTGTGGTGTGAATTGAGTAGTTAATTGTAAATTGTATGAGAATTGGATTAGTTCCACATAGTATGTGTATGTAGGTGGAGTTTGAGCAGAACACAGAAAAGAACAGGGGAAAAAACCCTAGCACAGAAAAGTATTACAGTGGTCAGATTGCAACGAATTCAATTTAAGAATCAAGTTGAAGCTCAAGAGGAACAATGGTTAAGAGCGTGCAGAAGTAATTTGAGGAGGAAATCTCACACAGAACATCCAAGACAAAGGATCAAAGTGAGAAATACACAGAAACTGAGATCAAGATCAGAACAATTGAAGACCGTAAGGCGAGAATCAATACACAGATAGAGAAGTCAAGAGGACTATTACACAGTGAAGATAAGATGCAAAAGGTAGCAAAGTACAGTCATTAGATCAATCAGATCAACGAACGAGGTTGAGGGAGATAGGCGGCTAAGATTAAGTCATGCAAAATAAAGTCAAGAAATGAAGAGATCTGATTAAGCGACGTGTTAGCAGAACATTGGAGTGGTTTCTAGAAAGCAATAAATGGTATACGGGCAGTTAGAAAATGGTAAATGGTATTTTTATAATTCACGCGATTAACCCAAGGTGGTGACACGTAGCACACCCAAAACAACTCTTCTCGCGTGCTTGCAGAATTTTATCCGTCGTGCTAGTTAGAGTGCGATATGGCACGATCACTGTTGGATTGAGACAAGAGAATTAATGATGAAGGTTTGAAGTGTAGATTGAGCATCGGTAAATGTGCAAAGTCGTGTGAATCGGCAAAATGGTAATTTAATGAAGGGTTAAATGGTTTATCTATAATTTCTATTATACAAGAGTTATAATATAAATAAAGCGGAAAGAATGTATTATGGTTAATGTTGGGTTTAAACTAAAATCCAAGTTAAAGGGTATGATTGATATGCGTGGGTAATAAGAATTAACCAAAGATTATGGAAGAGTTTTATAAGGTTCTACTCAAAGGTTTATAAAGGTTTAGATTTTGGATAGCTAATTGAAATGTTTCCGCATAGAGTAGTGAAAGAGTATTAAACTTTGATTTAAGAGAATTTTCCCTAAGTATGAAATTGAAATTCCTGGGACATGTATATGACATGCATTTTATATGCATACTATGGGTATGTGCAGCCTAGGTTTCATCACTTTATCAACTTTGTGTTTATGAGTTTGCTGTGTTTTATTTCTCTGCAATTTTCTTGTTGTATATGTGTTTTTAAACAACTAATTAATCTCATAAATTGCTCATAAAAGACACTCAATACTTGACACAAAATCCTTCAAATTTTGGTTAATTTGAGACGATCCTAAACATTGTTTTAATACTGATGAGGGAGCTTGCATAACATTAACAAGTTTTCCCAACATTTCATATCAAGTTGGTATCAGAGCACTGTTAGCTCATTTTAACCCTGAGATGGTTTTACAAGGTTAGTTAGAAAATTAGCTATCGGGTTTGTACTTGTGCAAGGATAATTTAACCATGTGCAATTTTATGTGTGTAATCTTTGTGAAGCTTTTTGATACATTACAAGTGTGATGGCAGTTTCAACAAGTGATGTTTCTAATCCATCTTCCTTAGCAAGACTCTTTGATGAAGAAATGTTGCAAGAGCTTATAATCATGAGAGATATGGTGCAAGAGCTGTATCAAGATAGGAAGGATAACACTATACTTCAAGAGAAGTTGATGGCCATGAAGGAGGAGAATCAAGAGCTTCTTGAAAAGATGCATGAGATGGAGATTCAACTCCATGATGTCAAGGAAACCCTAGCCAAGTTTATGCATGAAAATGAGGTATGAAATTCATGTTTATCTTCAATTTCCTCTCAAAATGAATGTTTTAGTGCTTTTGAAAGACAATCTAGAGGAATAAGATCCAAATTATTGATGAATATGGGTTATGAAGGCAAAGGGTTAGGCGAACATGCACAAGGCATAGTTGAGCCAATTATTGTTGAGGAAATGCCTAGGTATTTGGGTCCTAGTTATGGACATCATGATGGAGAATGCTCCAAATCCAAGGAGTCACATGAAGGTGTTCCAAGAAGGAATTTCATTACATTTCCATTACATCAATCTTGTGAAGTTTGTGCTCATGACGAATGAAAAAGTTTTATACCCACATTGCAAGAAGATGCTCATAAGCATGCAATTAGTGGAAATGACAAGTAGAGGATGTTGAAATATCTAAGGTCATTGAAACCATTGTTGGTATTTCGAAGAGAGCCACTACCCCATCAAATTCACCTCCTCAAGAAGGCGAAAAAGGTGAATGTGCAAGGTATAAATCTGCCTTTAATCAAGTTTCTTTTGATTATGATAAACATGGTAAATATTTACATAAGATTTGGAGAAAATTTACATGTTCCTTTTGTGGTTTGAATAACCATACTGTTTCAAGGTGTTGGAAGAGGATATCCATACACAAGAAACTTTCAAAACAAAATACATAGAAATCCAAAGGTCCATTGGATAATGGAAACCATTTTGAAAAGAAGATGCAATTATTTTTGCACTCATTTCCATAAGCAGGGTCATCTTGTAGACAAGTGTTGGACTTTGTATCCAACAAGTCATCCATGACATTTGAAGAAGGTGGGGAGAGATTTTGGTAAGAGTGGGAAAGAGGATTCCATAATTGATGTGGGTTAGGATGATGCACATGATGAAGTGCAACTGAAAGAAGCACCATTGAAATGGTTTGGAAAGAGATGGTTAGATTTCTTAGCCAATTAAAGCCTTGCATTTCTTTTGATAATTGATGCAAATCTTGCCTTATTGATGCATTTCATTGTTATTTGGATGCATTTATTTTCTCCTGAAAGTATGTTGCATATTGCATGAAGCAAGATGTTGGAAAAGTAGAGTTATGTCAACTCGCTTAGATGCAGAAAAGATGACAATTTGCAACTACAAATTTGCATACATGATTGAATTCTTGAACTTGCATGTTTACTCCAGGAAGGTGTTCGAAAGTGGAGTATGTTGACTCACTTTATTGCAGCAAATTTGGTCATTTCATCTCTTTAAATACTCGTACATACCAATGTGATTCTTGTACTTGTGATTGTACTTGTGAGAGAGTTGAGAATTGTTATACACACATTCTTGCTCCTTTTCTTCTTCTTCTTCACAATCTATGTAGAATAATTTCTTCTCAGCACACTTATGACCTTTAGTGTATTTGCTATCACAACTGTAACAAAGCCCTTTTGCTCTTTTTTCTTCCAATTGTTGTGGTGTCAACCTTATAGTTGTGGAAGACTAGGGGCAACAACGCTTCCGTCTTTATAGTTGTGAGTGGT
>APFE031703251.1:40170-128600 GCA_000404065.3 Pinus taeda
GCTGGGTTATATTGTGACTCCTTAGACTCCTATATATAGAAAGGAGGTTTTGTCATTTGAATCATCGAAGAATTGTTCATTTATGTAATGTAAAGAAGGTTGCCCACTTGAAGAGGCTGAATTCTAAGGCATTGATTTCTATCTTTTCTTGAGCTGGTTTCATAACAATCCAACACTACTTCCTATTTACTTTTCACGGTCTTTCTTCGAGAATGTTCTTAAGATGAGAGTAAATTAATGGAAAACTATATGATTAATTAAAAAATTGAGGAGGAAAAACATACCTTTTTCCTGACCCAACAACGAATTCAAGAGGAAGGCTATTAGATGGAGATCGAAGTCTCCTAGAGAAGAAACAATAGTTCCAACAGTTGTTGGGTAGCAAACTTTTGGATCTACTGGGAGGTTGAAGATATTAAAGTAGGAGGTTGTGGTAGACTTGATGTTGGAGTGTATTTGTCTAAGTCTACGTCATGGTATTATTCAATTGAAATATTTGAAAGACAAGAAGAGATTTATGGGTTTTCCCCTCAAGAGGAGGGGTTTTGGCCTTGGCTTGCAGCCTATATACTATGTCAGTATTCTTACTGTTTTGGTAGTTGTTTGATGTATTGCACATTGGAATAATAATGAACAAAGATAAAAAGTAAATGGTAACACAAACAATTATCAAGCTAAGAGAATTAACATATTTATTTCCCTATTGAATTCTCAACATGAAGTGCATATGAGACTAATGGTGACGAAGAACGTGGTAAATGCACAAGCACTCGAAGGTGTTATTGCTCAAAACGAATGTCAATTTTCACCCATATCATGTTTTGTTCTATTTTTGGCCCAAAATTTCAAGTTATAGAAAAAATTAGTTTCACGAGATTGGAAATCATTCAAATTATTAGGTGTCCTATTGGTTTGAATGAAATAAACAAAACTTGCAGGAAACTAAGAGTGAAAAGATTTAATAAAGTACCGACCATTAGTAGCAAGCTCGTTAGTATTCCTCCATATGATTACTCATGTAGGAAGTATGGGTAAAAACAAATAAAACCTATGGTGGATCCAACATTTAATTGCACCAAGTGAAAAGAGAGATGTGACTATAGATTTGGTGGAGTTTGTTTGATCCTCGAAGGGCAAGGTGATCCATTGGCTATGTTCTTGTATCCATGTAACAATGCATTGAATGTACATTTTCATTAGGTGTATTGAATATGGAACTTAGTTTAGATCCACTAAGCCTCGTTTTGATTATTTATATACAACTGTTGGTTGCATATTTCAGTTTCAATATACCATTTCTATGAATTGGAAATATGCATCATTGAATTTCACAACCTTTGAAGTTCATAAGAGACTGATGGAGATGAAGTACATGGTAAATGAACGAGCATTAGAAGGTGTCATTGCTCAAAACAAAGGTTGATTCTCAATCATATCCTATTTTTCACTTTTTTTGGCCCAAAATTCCAAGTTATAGAAGAAATTGGTTTCACCAGATTGACAAGAATTCAAATTATTGGGTTTCCTATTTGTTTGAATGAAATATTCCAAATGTTTAGTAAACTAAGAGTGAAAATATCTATTAGAATATGGCCGACTGACCATTAGTAGTAAGTTGGCTGATATTCCTCCAGATTATTACTCTTGGAGGAAGGATCAGTAAAAACAAATAAAACTTATGGTGGATCCAACATTTAATTACACCAAGTGAAACGAGAGATGTGACTATAGCTTGGGTGGAGTTTGTTTGATCCTTTAAGGACAGGGTGATCCACTAGCTTTTTTCCTGTATCCATGTAACAATGCATTGAATGTACACTGTCATTAGGTGTATTGAATATGGACCTTAGCTCAAATTGTTGTGTAGGCAATCCTTTTAATGGACAGAAACGATCCCTCTAGTCTTATGGGGAAATCTATCAACAAACTAGACAAATATGTGCAAACTTTCCTAGTTTATATTAGAAAATACAAAGGGGGATAAATGACCTAACTCACTCTGATGCTAACACTCGTTGATGTAGTCCTCAATATTCTTGCTTCCAAGTTCAATCCTCTCTATGCCGTTGTGGATGAATACCTGCAAGGAATATCAAACAAAGCTGACAAATGCATACATAGCATAATTCATTCTAACATAAACTATGTGACATATCAAGGAGTATCACACTAAATGAGTAATGATTTACACACTTATGGAAACAAAAAACATAATGTATTATTAATAGAAATTAAGGGAAGCATACAACAACTTAATCCTTGATGTTGGAAGCCTTCTTTGGATGAGTTTCCAAGTCCTATAAAGACCTTAAAGCACTCCTTTCTCCTTAGAAAAATGGGCAGCATTTAGGCATAGTTTCAGCATAGGAAGGCAACCGAGCAATAGCCAACCAACAACTAACCAAAAGGAGATGGTAGGGGTTTGATTTATAAGGAAGGAGAGGGAATTGAGGATCCAAAAAGGGAGAAGGAGTTCCACATTTCAAGGGGAAGATCCATGAAAGTAGGATCAAGAACTAGGAATGGGAGGTCTCTCTCTAATCCTCATTCAACTGTAACTAGCCCGCCATTCTTGAGACTTTTAGTAGGAGAAGATTCTCCTCCATTTTATTAAAAATTTCTTGAAGAGGGCCAATGAAAATTTTCCTATCAAAAGATGCGCTGCCGGCGCTAGTCACTAGTTAGACAAAAGGTTACCAAAGCGGGTTTGTATGATAAAAGTAGAATTGGACTTGCAAAACAAGGTTTTGGACAAGTTCTTCAGAATTTCTTCAAGGCAAGGCTACTTCTTCCTTTAGGGATGCTTCTGAACATGTTTCATAGTGAATACATTGTTTTTTACAACTTTCGTCACTTTTCTACACTTGCGACATTAGCGAAACAAAGTGTGACACTTAGGATATGAGACTGGGAGTGCGAAAAAATAATGCATAAAATATGCCCCCTAAAGCGTAAAGTCAGAATGGGAAGTGATGGTTGAAATGCTTTACAAGTCAAGGCAAGGACTTTGGAGAAACACAACCAGGAGACCTGCAAATCAAGCATGATACAAGTTATTTGGCATCTATGATGTAAGTATGCTTAATAATACATCTCTGAGTAGGCATCTAAAAATACAGAATCCACGACATGGACATAGCCATCCAAATATAAAGGATCATGTATATGGATCCACGGCATGGATGCAACCATCCAAATAGAAAGGATCATATGTACAATCTTGAATACTTAATAACTCCACACAACCTGTATTTATCATATGAAACCAAAGGTATTCATCTTTGTCCCGATCCAACCAAAAGTATGAATCTAACCATGTGAATCAACATGTCAGAATCGAACATGGTAGAAACCACCTGATTACTGGTTAATGATGTAAATCGTTAACAGGCACGAGAGAAATCACTAATGATGACAATGGCTCTCAAGGTACAACAACACAATCTACGAGTGTGAAAAATGAAGTTCAAATCAAACACTCTCAGAATCGTTCTATGGAAGGCCAGTGATGTCAACCTATCTTTGAATGTGAAGAGCTTTCCGTTGAGGCATGCAAGCTCCAAGGTACTGAAAGGGAGTTTCTAGATCATTTTCCTGGATAATGAGCTGTAGTCGACATGAAGTGATCCAACGAAGGAGGGCCATAATGTTTCCCACATCATCAACATGAAACATAGGATTTTTCATAGTTGGCAAGAGTGATTTAAGATGGCTGCAGAAAAGTCAAACTAGGTATAAGTGGTTTGAATTGCAGATGAGATTTCTCTTGAACATATCAATGACGAGACTCCGAAATTCGGAAGCATTTGACTCAACATAGGATCATAGGTCATGGTGATAATAGGATATACTCATATGAGAGGAAAATGGATTTCCCAAACCCAGTAAGACAAGTGACGAAGTGAGGTTAACCTAAACCCGACACAAGATACTGATAAGTGTCATGTTCAAGAGTGGCATTATGCCTTTATAGAAAATACAATACATGTTTACTTCCATTTTTTCCCACTATTTCTAGTGAGTACCTCATTATTTTATATCTCAAGCTTGAAGAGGATAACATATGCTTGTCTTATAAGTTCATCATTTGGATGAATTCATCCTAGTATTTTTAACGAACACTAGGAAGGAGTAGCCCAATCTCGTTATGGTGATAAGACCTTCATCATTTTAGTTTTACAAGTCCGACAGAGGGGTAACTCGACATATTTTTCATGTTTAGAGAGTTTGAAAAAGAGGCAAAAAGGAAACTCCAGAGGTCCCTTTTCATAAATAGTATCTCGAATCCGAAAAGGTAGAAAACAATATTCAAGAGAACCTCTTGGCCGTGTGTGACTAAGATATTCCTTTTTCTTAAATTAGTTTATCTCAGTCCACAAAAGGGTCAAACATATACTGAGTAGACATCATTTCATTTACTTTAACGAGTTCAAAACAAAAAGTACTCAACTATCTTTTCATATTTCAAGAGTCAGAAAAGAGTTGAAAGATGACTCCAGGGGGTTCCTTTTTCATTTATTTTTCACGAGTCTAAAAAGGAGATAAAATAAAACTAAATAGTTCATTCAAAATTGATTACCATCGCCAATAAATCATGACATGTCACTACACATACAAACAAATGTTACCCTTTTCGAGAAAAATATTAAAATATAGGTAATAGATGCCCTAAATGTAAAAAACACTTTAAAAGCTTATATAAACTCAAAAAGTAAAAACAAATTTACCATTTTGCAGTTTGGAGAGCACAATTTACCCTATTTTCTCCTGATATTCAGATGAGGAGTGTGATCGATCCAGGGTATCGTTCGACGAACTGTTTGTTGCAGGTAAGAGATTTGTCCTTCCTCTACATTTAAACAATACTTTTAAGTGATTTCATCTGTAAGATATTTAGTGAAGGAAGGTTGAAATTTCTTTATGTCGAGGGTGATCAATGCGATTTTTACCCATCAAACCCGCGCTGCTCTCCCTGAGCTTAATGGTGCCATCACGCTAGAAGCACAAAAAAAATTACAGACAGACGTGATTGCACCATGAGATAAATAAAAATTCAAGAGATATTCAAAATTACTGACTGTTTTGGAAATTTTCCTCCATAGAAGCTAATAAAAACTTTGTTTATTGATGTTTCACAAGTTATTTGTGAGAGACAATGGCTATTGAGTGGAAGGAAAGAGGCCATGAAGTAGAAGAACATCAAGCGGCACAAGATCTAAATTGCATAAGGGCTCTTTGAGCATGTTGATTACTCAATTTCTTTTGTATCCTTAGGATTAGAACCCAGATGGAATTACTACAACACTTGGTAGAATGGTGAAACGTAGACTGCTATATGTTCATCATAGGAGACCAGAGCTCGAAATAGAAATTGAAAACATCTATTTCATCACAGGTTTGTCTAGGAGGGGACAACCAGTTTAGTTGTCTGGTTCTCGTACTGGAGGAGAGAGTATGAACATGATGATAACCAGGCATTTACCAGGTTCTCGCAAGACAAAGAGTGGGAAGATTGATATCAAAACCATCACAACCCTCCCATTGAGAAAAATTCTACTTACTATAGTCTGAAAACAGGGTAACTCGACTTCTTTTGTTTTCCAGGATACGAGACAAGAGTATGACAAAATATTGTATAACACTGATCCACTAAACCTGGTTCTAATTATTTATATACAGTTGCAGGTTACATATTTTAGTTCCAATGTACCATTTCTGTGAATTGGAAATATGCATCGTTGAACTTCACATCCTCTGAAGTGAATATGAGATCGATGGTGACGAAATAGGTGGAAATGCTTGGGAACTCAAAGGTATCATTACTCAAAATGAAGGTCAATTTTCACCCATGTCTAGTTTCATTCTTTTTTCAGCCCAAAATTCCAAGTTATAGAAGAAATTGGTTTCACCAGATTGGCAAGAATTTAGATTATTGATTTTCCTATTAGTTTGAATGAAATATTCCAAATTTTCAGGAAACTAAGAGTGAAAATATCTATTAGAGTACCGACCACTAGTAGCAAGTTGGCTGACATTCCTCTAGGTGGTTACTTTTGGAGGAATTATATTTCCACTAAAAATATAATTCCTGTCAAATTTTTAGTTTTTACTTATGCAAAACAAACTTTCATTTCTTAAAAATACACATGAACTCATGAAGTTATAGTATTGCACACTATGAGAGATTGGCATTAGACATAAAGCATTGAAAGCAAGATGAGAATTTCCTTTTTTATTGATTATACCTGCCAACTGTGGGTTCCTGTGTAATAAACTATCTTTCCACCTTTTTGAATGTGATACCAGGGGTTGATTATGCCTTGGAATTTCTATCACTTTCCTTGAATAATATATCTTTTGTTCACATTTCATCTATTGTTCCTCTTTTTCTTATTAAATTTTAAATAGTCCAAGTTCTGACATGATTATGGTTTCTATTGTTCACATTGACCTTAAATAACTGTTGTTAAAATCTTGGCTATTTTGGCATTATGAAAATTTCATCTATCACAACAACTGGAAATTATTTTTCTAATTGTTAATTTATTGAACAATTTATCTATTATCTACTACGACAGATATTAAATAATTCACACTGTGATTTTCACAAATAAACTAAGGAAGAAAATAACACTATAAACTGAGAAAATCTAGCACACAGCCATAAAAATATGGCATAGTTATTTTTGGAAAAATATCCCCATAAAAAACCCAACTTAGGAAGACCCATGCAACAACTGAGGGTTTTATTATTATGTAGCAGTGAAATTCTGAGTACAATCTGGACGCACAAACTGGAAATCCACTATAGGAAAAAACTAGCCACAAAAATTAGTGAGACAATTTTTGTCTCACCTGGAACTAATCCAGGTTCGAAACTGGCTTTAAATGGGCTCCACGAAACCCTTACATCAACATTCGCGTGAAATATACGTAGACACTAGGACACTCTGCCCATAACTAAAACTGATAAATCTGTCTACCCAATCCAACCTCTGAGAATGACTCGTTGACACCTTCTACAAATCTTCCTAGCTTCCAACAACTAAATCGGCTATCTGTCTGGCTAAATCAAACTCTTCCTTTGAATATTTTGTGTTTGGACTGCACAACCTCACTAAGAAAATCAACCTCCTATAGCTGACTCTTTGGATCTGGAAAAACTTCCCTCTGAACTAACTTTCCCTGCCCCTCTCTGTCTCTTCTTCTTTATCTACCTTTCCAACAACTATTGATGCTATCTGGAAATCAAAATACCAAGGAAATAGAATCCCTTAAGTTTCATGGCTAGAACACATCCGATGCTACAAAAACTAACACTTCCTCTTAGCGAGGACTGCGTTCTAGTGCTGAACACCCTGCCACAACACCTTGTCTCTGTGTCACCCTCTACCACACTCCCTATGTCTAGCTGCTACTACCCACCAACCATTGTTGTATTGTTGTTAACTTTGCATCTGCATTGCAACTCCCTCTTGTATGTTGCTGCTGCAACTGCAACAACCACAACTAAGAAGCATCTGAAATATTGAATCAAATGGATCAATATAATGCATATGTCACTCGAGTCTCTGACTGCTACTAGCTATTTCACTGTCGCTGAAAAATCTGTGCTACTTCCAACTCTACACTGAGCCACCTGCTTTGCTGTCAACACTGCAATGTGCTCCTTAGCATCTAACCATTACTAGTCTGCAACTGTCACTCGATCTCTGACTGCATCACTGACACTTATCCATCCTGCTATTGAATATTGTGGGCCCCCATAGCAAGGTGATGATCCATGAGTTAGACTCCTCAAGGACCCTGCCCAACTCTATAGCTCTCTAGGGCTACAACTCTAAGTCACCCCACCTCACTCTTGGAGGTATGTTTGCGAACATAGAAAAATATTCCTCTATCCTAAAGGAAAGCTTGTCTATTTCCGCTGATGCTACCTGTTGGTCCTACTTCTCCTACTTGTCCTTCTTTCAAAGAGGACACCATTGACTATAGTGGCCAAACTCAACATACCTGAAGCACTTGAACTTTGATAGGTCTTTCTTTTTCTTATTCTATTCCCCTTGCCCCTGACTGGGACCCTTAGATGCTAGGGCCACATTTTCCTCCTCATTCACACCCTTCGATCCACTACTACTATTGCCACTGATGGAGCTCTTTAACAAAGCTTATCTCAACTCCTCCTACTGCAAGTTAAACCACATCATGTCCCATTTAGGTAGCTTGCCTCTACCCAATATACTATGGACAAAAATTTGCCACTCATCCGAGACACTGTTCAGTGTCAATCGTACTAGCTCTTTTAGTTGTGGCGTTGCCCCAACAACTGCAAGTTGATCTTGGACCTCCTGAATCCTAGTGAGGAAGGGGTCTATGTGTTCCCCTTTGTGCATGCATATGCATCTCAACGTTTCTTCCAAAAACATCTTCCGTTGCTTGGAAGTACCCTGATATAACTTCACTATTTCTAGGATGAACCACTTTGCCTTCGCCATTTCCTTCTTATATTCCTTCAGCTGATCTACATCCTCGGGAACTACCACCACATTATCTATATAATCTTTTAGGCCATATTCATCTAGAAGGAAAGACATCTTAGCCTTCCAGATAACATAGTTGGAGGCTCCCTCGAACCCATCCTGATCTCTAAGCCTAGTTGTGGCCATATCTGAATCTGTCAAAAACTCCCTCTTTCCCTTTGCTCGACTGCTTCTCTGCTACTCACACTCCCTCCTAGAATGCACAAATATAGTAGTTTCTACTGCCAATCTGCGACTGGAAATTCAAGATTCGAAGACTCGAAGCTCCCTAAGAGAAAATTTCCCTCTACTGTGTGTGCTTTTCTCTTCCACTTGATGCTGATTTTGCAACCACAAACTACTACAAAACCCTTGACATCCAACCAGAAATCTGCACAGCCAAAATTTGAGCCGCTAATGCTCCCTCTGACTGTTGGAATCAATATCTTGAACAACTTGAATTTTCTGCCAACTTTCAACTGAAAATCGAACCCTTGCCTTAGTAATTCAGCTTGCCTGCTTGGGTACTATGCAACCTTTGAGAATATCAGCTTGCTACTCCCTCTGAACAATGGAATTCTCTCCTCCACTTCTGAGCTTCCTAGCTGATCACTTACATTATGATACCATGTGAAAATTTCATCTATCACAACAACTGGATATTATTTTTCTAATTGTTAATTTATTTAACAATTTAACTATTTTTGAGAGATTCTTCAGCGTAAATCACATAAGAATTCATTTGTCGACGCGTTTCGAACCAACTAGTGTCCTGACGATGAACCACACTAGTTGGTTCGAAACGCGTCGACAAATGAATTCTTATGTGATTTACGCTGAAGAATCTCTCAAAAATTTGATATGGATCACATAAGCCTCAATTCTACAATTTGTCTATTGTCTACTACGCCAAATATCAAATAATTCACACTATGATTTTCACAAATAAACTACAGAAGAAAATAGTGCTAGAAATTGAGAAAATCTAACACATACACATAAACATATGAAACAATTTTTTTGGACAAATTTCCACAAAAAAACCCAACTTGGGAAAACTAGTGCAACAATTGAGGGTTTTATTATTATGCAGTAGTGAAATTTTGAGTACAAGTTGGAAGCACAAATCGACAATCCACTACAAGAAAAAACTGACCACAAAAATTAGTGAGATAATTTTTGTCTCACTCGACATTGATCCAAATCCGAAACTGGCTCTAAATGGGCTCCAAAAAACCCTTGTGTCATCCTTTGCGTCAAATATGTGCAGGCACTAGGATGCTCTACCCATAAATGCAATTGATCAAATCATTTTCCCAATCCAGCCTCCGAGAATGACTCGTTGACACCTTTCGGAAATCTTCCCAGCCTCCAGTAACTGAATTGACCCTTTGTTTGGCTAAATTAGACTCTTCCTCTAAATATTTTGTGTTGGGATTGCACAACCTCACTGAGAAACTCAACCTTCCATAGTTGACTCTCTGGATCTAGAAAAACTTCCTTCCAGACTCACTTTCCCTGCTCGTCTTTGTCTCTTCTTGTTACTCTGGCTTTCCAGAAACGATTGTTATTCTCTAGAAATCAAACTGCCAAGGAAATCAAACTCCATAAGTTTCATGGCTAGAACACATCAGATTCTACACAAACTAACATGCATAGGGTCTTAAATGTACATTATCTTAGAGAACTTTCAATTATTTTTATTGTTCACATTGATCTTAAATAACACTGTGGAAATCTTGGCTATTTTTGCATAGGGCATTTATTGTGCATATGTGAGAGAACTCTTTAGTTAAAGCATTTCCTCTTTCTCACAGGGGTTATTATAAATGTAGTGGTATGATAAGTTGTCCTGCCAAGAAACATGTGGAACACTACTTGGAAGACACCTCAATGTTGATTGTGACTTATGAAGGACAACATAATCGCTTTAAGAAACTCTCAGGAAGACCAAATCTTCTTGTGCACCCTTGAAGTTTCTTGTGTATTGTTGTTCTCTTTTTTATTTTGTGGATTGGCTGATGGGATAAAAAATCGAAAACTTGTCTTTGACTTGGAAATGTGTTCTTTGGTGTTGGCATATTGCAACCTTAACGCCGACATTAAGATTTCTCCTTTGTATTTGGATCCTCTAGATGGATGATAACGTTTTTCCTTAACTAGCATTCATGAATTTCAAGTTCTATATAAAAGTAGCTCTAATGGTTAATCAGGTCTTGGATGATGTTCAGTTGAGTTGAAGTTAATTATCTATGGTTTCAACCACTTTGCTTCATAAAGAACAATATGATAGGTGTGTCCCACCTAGGAAATACATAACGAGAAAGAAATGGTATATTGTTAGTTTCTTGAAGAAAATTTAGCTTTTATCTCCATCGATTGATGGTTGTAAATTAATGATCAGGTTATGGCCTAATGGATTTATAAATTTTTGCAATTCCTTTGCTTAAGGCTTTCATATATGGATATAATTTAATAATGTGATTATATGGGTTAGTTTCCTCGTCAAGAATTAATCCACAAACCTTCTGGACTGAAATACCTTGTGATTGTAGGCTTTGAATTCAATCTGTTGTAGAAGATAGCTATGTCAAGAAGATTGAATATTTTGTTGGCCTTTACACAAAGCTTCAAATTATTTAACCCAACAACAATGTGACTTCCATTCACATACTTTAGATTGACCTTTTTGTTTGAAGCCTTTCATTTGTAGCTATATTTTTTAAAATGTTCTCAAAATTATAGAGGACTCAAATTTCATCACTTCTTTTGGTTGTCGGCTTGTGGAGTTATGTGTGTTTTTCATTAAAATAAATCTACCCAAAATGTATTGGTTTTTTAATGGAATGAAATTATAAACCTCATGTGATGATAAGAATTTAATTCATTTTTGTTGAATCAAATCGATTCCATGTCATGTTCCACATCTTGCTTTCTTACCTTTATTCTTAAAATAAATCTATAAAAAATAAGATTCTTCCTTTCTTACAATTTTCCTACCTCATTAACATGCAATAGGAATTTTTATCCAAGTTTATCCTAATTTATATCATATTTGTTTATCCCAGTTTCTTTATGGACTTGCACCCTTTTCATTCCTCAAAGCCATAATACTTAATCATGTTTGCTTATCCTAGTTTTTTCATGGAATTTGAATGAGAGTATATTTATCCCCAGTTTCTTCATGCACTTGCATCTTTTTTAGCCCTCAAAGCCAAAATACTATGATATTTGTTTGGCCTAGTTTCTTTACTCTATGATATTTTTTTTATGCTAGTTTTTCCATGGAGTTGTTTATCCTAGTTTCTTGAATATATTAACATATATTCATTTTAACCTTGGCCTCCTGCCAATATTGGTTGGCCAAGGAATATATATAATTCAGAAGGAAGAAGAAACAAGCTCATTTCCTTACTAGCATTAGAATCACATTAGTAATACACATTTTATAGCTCATTTATGCACATAACTATATGCACAAAACTCACTTTACAAAAACGCAGTGACATGCCACCAAGTGGCTCTTGTTAAATATAAAGTTTATTATTATTATTTTTGTTTAAAATTAGATTTGGATGATGCTATTGTGGAAAATTCAATTTAGGGAGATAATATAATTATTATTATAAATGTTAGAAGTGTACAAATTTTCATGTAAAATATAGGTTTTATAAAAGATAAGGTTTATTATTAACTATGGTGAAAAAAAAATCTTTTTCATAATGGATTATTGAGCCAAGAGACTCATTCTACAATCTGACATGTGGGGGATGTGTAATTTCATCCTTGCTCAACTTGGAGTTGGCACTTGTCCCTTTAGAAAAATTACATTAAAGCATGGGTTTCATGCTTGGGTCACCATGTTTGAGGTCAAAGTCCCCACTAAGGACTTCTAGGATTTCTTCTGAGTCAATAGAGTCATTGTAATTTTAAAGAGACCCTTCTTGGGCTTTTGAATCATGTAAAAAGGTTTAGTATTGAGTCAAATATAATTTATGTATCCTCCACATCAAGTCAGCCTAGAAGAAATCAAGTTTGCCTAAGGACATCAATTTGACCTCCCTTGAAGCCTATTAATAGAAGCAAGTCGAATTCATTTGGCACATCTCATCTCAAGCAAGTTCGATATCTCTAAGGAAGTCAGAGAAGTGCGAAGTGTGTCTAAGGAGGCCAAAGGAAGTGCAATTTGGGTGCAGTCTAAGGAGAAGAAGAAAAATGAAATTTTGGTGCCTCTCTCTCTTTGTTTCATGCCTTAGTCTGGGAGATCGAAGTTTTCCAAGTTTTGAGCATGTCGAAAGTTGCCTAATGCTAGAAGTTGCTACATAGTCGAAGTTGTTGGAAGAGAGGTCGAAGATCTAGGAGGCTGACTTGGTGTGGAGGGAAGGTTTGGTCTTTGTCTAGGGTGAAGAGTCTCAAAGTATTCTACTGAAAGGAGGAGAATTTTGACTAGGTTTTCCCCTTGAGGGGGGTTTTTCCCTGGCATAGTGCCTATATCTGGTGTCCATTGTTTTATGTGCATTTTCTTTGGTAATTACTTGATAAACTAAAAGAAATAAGATATAAAGAAAACCTAATAAGAAATCAAGAACATCACAAGTAATTATCAACTATAAGAAAATCTTTTTGCCTTTCTGATTTTCTAACATGGTATCGGAGCTTTGGTGAAGAAAGAAAGAAAAAGGCAGTCTCAAGCACTTGATCAAGGTATCATTCAAAAGGATTATCTTAGGGAAAGAGTCTACTATATTCAAGGAAGATGTCTAACACAATCAAAGGAGAGAACAAACTTGAAGGAGCCTCGAGTTATAGATCTTGGAAAAAGAGGATTGACCTCATCCTTGAAAAGAACAAAGTACTTGACTTGGTTAAAGGAAAAGTTAAGAAGCACTTGTCCCTTTAAAAAGATACATTGTATGAAAAAAACATTATTGACTATAATAAAAATATAAATGATTATACATATTCGGTTATTTTTTGTTAAAATCATTATAAAACATTGATAATCACATTCTCATTGTGCTCACTTGGTTAGTTGATATTTCACTTTAACTCTTGGAGTAATAAATAAAATCTTTCCATGTCTATGTTAAATAATGTAATTTTATATAGCTTTACATAAATAAAATAATTAAAATTAAAAAAAACTTTTGTTTTTCTTGTAAATATTTCAATATATAACTTAAATAAATTGTTTGAATATCCATATGAACTAATATATTTCAATATTTCAAGATATATATAGTGTGTGTTAATGTTTACCTTAGTAAAATATATCAATGCTCGAAAGTAAAAAGTAATTAAAGGTAAAATAATTTAGATAATACTTAATAAGAGAAAAATTATGGAACTTATTCAATTTTTAATATAAAATATATAATAATAATAAATTATTCAAAAATACAATTTAAACATTGAAAAAATACACATGGTTTATATAGAGAGAGACACAAAACTACTATAGCTCTATCTTAATCACATTTTTATCAAGCACTAAAGGGATTAAATCTCTTGGCGTGTAAACCTTTCTTGATGTTTTGCATACTAAAAGGAAGTTTGCATATAATGAGATTTGATCCCTCTCAATCCTTGGTAGATATATGGTTAAGATGGATCTATACTGGGATAAAAAATATACTTTAAATGTTTAAAAATTGAAGATTATAGGTAAATAATATGTATTTCTTCTTAGAAAATTATAAGTTTAAAACAAAAAAAAAAGAATATATTTATGTTCATAAACTTTAATAGTCAAATCACTATACAAAAATAATTTATTGTCCTATTAACAAAAAAATTCATACTCCAATTTAAAATCTAACCCAGTTATTATCTTAAAAATTATATTATTCTAGTACAACATTGTTCAAAATTACTATCTTTATTATTATTACACCTCTAAATGAATGCCTTTCATCTACAATTCCAAACATTTTTTAAATATTTATAAATTTATATAAAAAATAGAATAAGGAATAAACTGTTAGTTCTCTTCATACACTCAAAAACCAAACTTCTACATATCACATTGTTTCAATTATATATACACTCAATTTCATTTATATATACACATTTTATATGGAAAACAAATGATTCAATTTAATTTATCTTCACATATTTTATAATATATTATTTAACCATCTTATTAAATCGTTCGCCATTGTTCTCTAATAATTATTTTAATTGTTGCGCTCCACTCTTTAACATCTGTTTCAACTAATATGTTTGACTTCACATTATTTTATAATGTGCACCACCTGAAACATAAGAAACAATGTACAGGTTAATACCCCAATCATTTGGAATGAAGTACCCAAAAATTTGGACCAAAATAATCATTTATCAATATAATTATAACTAGTATGTGTAATAAATATATTATCTGATCTTAGTGACAAAAAAAATCGCTCCAGCCATGGTACTCGTAACTCAATCCAAGCCTCATCACTCTTCATGGCCTCCTCTCGTGCGTCTGGTCAGGGTGACGCTGTGCTTCGACTGTCATGGAGGAACCACACTTGAACCTTGGTGCCTACTCATTCAAAGACACAATCACTAGTCAGCCTCTAGACCATGATTCTTTCTTCACTAAGTTTTCCTCCATCTTGGTCTTCCGCCCCCTGGGAGGAAACTTTGATAATGGAGAAACCAGATACTCTCAGCGAAAGGAACTGTCTAAGAGAAACAAAGAGACAGAGAAAGGAAAAAACAAAGAAACTCGCTCAGAAAATGGAAAGGACTCGGACATCACTTCCTCTAAAGACACAAACTCAACAAAGATTCAGGAGTAGATGCAAGAACAGAGGAAAACGACAACAATAATTGCAACCTCATAGCTAAGAAAATCCCGGAAGAAATCTAGGACCTAGGAGTTGTAGTCTATAGAGAATACATGTAAGAACATGTAGTAATATGCAAATTTATGGGCATATGGCCAACCGAAAAAGCCCTGAACTGGTGGATACAAATCAAATGGACACCCAAGGGGGAGATAAGACTTCAATTGCAATCCAAAGGATTTTTCACATTAATCTTTGACTTCTTAGAAGACAGAGATAGAATATTTCAAGGAGGTACCTATTTCTATAACTCAACCAGACTATACATGAGATTTTGGAAGGACAACTTCACACCAAAAAAGGAGGATTTCACAAGAGTTCATGTCTGGGTATGCCTCTACTTCTTACCAATTGATTACTGGTATCCTTCAGTTTTAAAAGGCATAGATGACCAGCTGGGGGAGTACATCAAAATGTATGAAGGAAATAGAAATGGACATTACGTTTCCTATGCCTAAATTTTCGTATACATAGATGTCTCTGGAGCACTTCCAGATGCAATAAAATTAATCTTCAGTGATGAATTTTGGCTTCAAAGTATGGACTATGAACACATCCCCTTCAGGTGCAAGAAGTGCCATGAGCACGGTCATCTCTTCCGCAACTGTCCTCTAAACAAAGCCTCTCAACCTCCTGAACAGGAAAGCAAAAAGAAAGACAATGAAGGATACACTAAAGTCAAGTCCAGGAACAAGAACAACAAGAAAAAGGCTATTCCCAAGAAGAATCAACATAATGAGGCAAGTCAGAACCCGTTCAATGCCTTGAACATCACTCAGGAACAAATGGATCCAAACAATTCGACAGGAGATGAAGCAGGAGAAGAGGAGCAGACCCAAGCAGACAGAGAACATGATGACAGGGATGCATTAAACAGTAACAGAGAAAAGGGCCACTCACAAGAGGACATAGAAATGGAGTAAATAGCGTTAGAGGAAACACCAGAGGAGAGCGCCATAGAAGAAGTTGTAGAGGGGGTAGACCTAGCAACCATTGCAAAGGAATGGAAGTTAAATGGAATAAAAGCCATACCAGAACACCAACTACAAAAAATTGAAGGTTCTTACCTCCAAAAAGTTTTAAAACTCAAGGCACTCCACCCCAAACAAGAAAGCATTGCATCAAAGGGCATCTCAACAAACATTCCAGTAGGAGGATTCAACCTTAAAGGTCCATGTTGGAAAAGAGGCCAAAAGACCACTAGTCATCTCCTCCAAGAACTGGGAGCCAAGCTAATCAATGAAGGGAAGGTAAAATATCTAGCCCTAAACCCCTCTCCATGCTTATGAATTGCATTTCTTGGAATATTAGAGGACTAAATAGTCCTGGGAAGAAACAAATCTTGAAAAACAAAATCCTGTCTAATAATCGTGATATCCTCCTAATTTAACAAACAAAACTTGAGTCAGTTCACCCTTCTCTCCTTCTCAATTCCTTCTTTAAGCCCTACAACTTCTTAGCTAAGTCAGCGATAAGTTCGATGGGAGGGATATTGACTCTATGGAAAAACTCTAAGTTTGACCCCATCTCCTCTTTGGCTACCCATCATTCCATAACAACGGTCTTGAGAATTATTGGTACCAATGAAAGTATCTGCATAACCAATGTCTACGCCCCTCACAAGGTGATAGACAAAATTAAGATGCTTCAATGCATCTCCAATCTGCTCGATCCCATACATCTCCCTTTCAAAATAACAGCAGGTGATTTTAATATGATAAATAATCTGACAGAGAAGAGAGGTGGAATCA
Organism: Pinus taeda; assembly: GCA_000404065.3. Taxonomy (NCBI): domain Eukaryota; kingdom Viridiplantae; phylum Streptophyta; class Pinopsida; order Pinales; family Pinaceae; genus Pinus; species Pinus taeda. Next base: position 57,277 of record APFE031703251.1, read on the forward strand.
TGAAGTTAGTTAAGGACTCAGAGGTTTTCCTTACAACCATAGAAAACCTCAACCTCATTGACATTCCCACCAGCAATGGCATTTTCAACTGGAATAATTGAAGAGGAGGAGACCAAAAAATTGCCTCTCGCCTAAACCGTTTCCTCTTATCGGAGGGAACTTATCTTACCTCCTGGGAAATGGAGGTACGCATTCTCCTGCAAGCAGGTTCAGATCACTGGCCTATCTCTCTCAAGATTCAAATTTCCAATGGTCCTAAAATTAAGCCTTTAAGATTTGAAGCCTTTTGGTTGGATCACCCAGAATTCATGGACAAAATTAAACAATGGTGGACCAACCCTTCCACCAGATCTAGAAACAAAATGTACACTTTCCAAGAAAATCTAAAACATATCAAAGAGGAAATAAAAAAATGGAACAGAGAATCATTCAGAAATATCATCAATATCATCATGCAAAGAAAAAAAGAAAAAAAGAAAAAAACTTGGAGCTCAAACTCGAGCTTCTTCATCAAAACATTATTGAAGAAGGGCTCATAGAGAGTAGCAAGCAAGAGGAAAAAATATTGCAACAAATCTGGGAGGAAAGTTCCATCCATGAAGAGAAGTTGTAAAACAAAAACAAAAGCAAAAAAAAAAAATAAAAAAAATTGGAGCTCAAATTCAAGCTTCTTCATCAAAACATTATTGAAGAAGGGCTCATAGAGAGCAGCAAGCAAGAGGAACAAAGATTGCAACAAATTTGGAAGGAAAGTTCTATCCACGAAGAGAAGTTGTGGCAACAAAAATCTAGAATCAATTGGCTAAAATGTGGGGAAAATAGTACTGTGTTTTTCCATAAATCAATGATACAGCACAAGAGAAACAACAAAATTATGGCTCTGAAGAACTGAGAGGGACATCTCATTCACTCTCAAGAGGAGTTGGAAGCAAAGCTCACTCATTACTTCATCTCTCTTCTCAAAGAGCCTAGGAATGACCAGGATCAGGATATTAAAAAAATCACTAACCACCTTCCCAAAATTCTCATTGAAGAACATAAAAAAATGCTTGTAAGAAAAGTGTCCCTCTAGGAAGTGGAAGAAGTGGTTATGGGAATGCCCAATGGAAAATCCCCTGGTCCAGATGGTTTTATCATAGATTTCTATAAAGATTGTTGGCCCATCCTTAAATCGAAAGTCCATGGCCTTGTAGAAGAATCCCACATTTAGAAGTTTGTCCTCAGAGCCCTCAACTCCACATTCCTTACCTTGATTCCCAAGGGAAAATCAGCTGACTCCCCAGAAAAATTTCAGCCTATAGCCCTTTATAATGTAATTTACAAATTTATCTCCAAAGTCCTTGCCAATCGGTTGAAATCCACCCTGTCTCTCCTTATCTCTCATCACCAATCCAGTTACGTGGAAGGCATGCTAATCATGGATAGTATCATCCTTTTTCACGAGCTCATCCACTCTCTAAAAATCCAAAAGAAACTTGGTATGATGATTCAATTAGACATGTCCAAAGCCTTTGAAAATATTAGTTGGGATTACATGAGACAAGTTCTGGTTGCGTTTGGGTTCCTCAAAGATAGTATGAAATGGATCATGGAAATGGTGTCAACTACAATTTTCTCCATCCTCACGAATGGTTCCCCTTCGCCACCCTTCCATCCTTCTAGGGGTATTAGGCAAGGGGATCCTATCTCTCCCTTTCTCTTTGTCATCATGGATGAAGGGCTAAGCCGCTCAATTTTGCTGCTTTGCGTGCTAACAAGCTCTTAGGTCTCCAGCCTCATGCTTCTACTCCACCCTCCATGCATCAAAAATTCGTGGATGATACCTTTCTCATGGGGCTCCCGACTATAAAAAAATCTTCCTCATTCAAGACCATTATGTCCGATTTTTCTGCGGCCTCTGGCACCACCATCAACCTTGAGAAATCCAAGTTGTTCTTCTTTAACACCCCTTTGCCTATCCGCAAGAACATTGTCAGACTCCTTGACTTTCCCATTAGCACCCTCCCCTCCAACTACCTTGGGGTCCCCTTGGCAGACAAATCACTTGGAATGGCCTGATCAACAATATTGAAAAAAGAATTGCCAATTGGACCTTCAGATCTCTCAATCTGGTTGGCCGTCTCATCCTTGTAAAATCTGTTTTACAGGTGATCCTGCTCTATTTGTACTCAACTTTGGCTGCTCCAAAAGTGATCTCCAACAAAATGAGAAACTTGCAAAGGAATTTCTTATGGAGAGGAGTAGAGGAAAAGAAGAAATGGGCTCTTGTTGCATGGGAAAAAATTTGCAAGCCCAAAAAAGACGGGGGCCTTGGTCTCTGTTGGCTTATAGGGGCTTGACCCAGGTTCGAAAGAGTTATTTAGCCAAACAAATCCCGCAACTACAGGCCCTTTCGGCAACAGCCCGTGCAAATTTGGACCCAAAATAATCCTTACTACTTATTAATGTGTTGTTTATAGATTCAATCTACTTTTTATGGTCTTTAAGCAAACATTTATCAGAGTTAACCAATTTGCGCACTCAGAATAAACACAGATTCACATGTATTCATATAATAAGCATATGCACATAGATCAAATAGTTATATTAACCATACAAAAGCCAGATCCACGATAATTCAAATTTAAAACAAAATTTCAGAAGAAACTTATCTTTACTCAATTTCTTCACCAATACATCCAAATCCGCGCGGCACACTTAGCTGCAGGGGTCCGTGCACATAGCTGAGGACTCTTTTAGGCCTCTGTGCACATAGCTACAGAGCCTCTATCTACTACCCAATCCCTCGACTCAGACTTACAGACGCTTTCAGACTTTTCTCCTTAAAACCCCATTACATTTTAGATCCAAGATCATACCAAAAACTAGCTGCCCTTACCCATAGAGCCTTGCTCTATTTATACATTTCCATGACCTGCGGGCCGACTCAACTTACATTTCTTTGCATTATTTTTGGGCGGACTACCCTTTGACTCATCTTATTATAAACCGTGCTCTGCACATTCTGCAGATTGGATTCTTTACCCTATATTTACCCAAAATTTCGGGCTTTGTGCCCCATGACCGTTGCGTGGGGCTTCTGCTACCCAACAGTCCCCCAACACAATCATCGTGACTCGTCCTAAGTCACTCAGCTGGTGCGGCAATCTTTGCGCGGAGGTCAGTTAGCAGCCTTTGTGCTTCGCTTGTACTGGCAGCAAACTCTTCCGTCATTCACTGTATCCATTCCACGCGTGTCGCCGACACATCAGTCTTTGTCTCTGCTGGCTCCATGGTGGCATATTATGTCTGCATGTGTGCTACCTTGCGCTCTATGGTGGTCGAGACCACAAATGCCTCATCCAGCCATGGCTGGAGACAGGATTTAATCATCGCTTCCTTCTATCTGGTAGCGTCGGCTTGGATTTTCATGTCTAGGGCCTCCCTTATCTTAGCCAAGTGTTGCGTAATAGAAATGGTCTGCACGGTTCCGTTGATCGCACCGTAGGCTTACTGGAGCTCCCTGGCATCGGTTTCCAGTGGCTGAAGTGTTGGATCCTCCTGGAGGGAGGTGAGCATAACAATCGTCTGGGTTAACAAGTCGGTACATTCCTTTATTGAACGGGTGAGCATCTCGCGCCCAAAGGTAATGATGTTTTTGCGTTGCTCGGTGATCTCTGGGGGCATCAACGGTGGAACCTACAGTTTTAAGTCCGCGATCTGCAAACTAAGCTCTAGTTGAATCTGTTAGCACTTGGAATTCACCTAGGCTGAGATAGACAAACTCTCAAGGCTACATCAAACCATTTCACCTCGTAGCTAGCCCTACGAGGTATGAGAAGGCTCTCTCGGGTCAAAACTCGGTAGATCTTTCAATAGGATGAGTTGACCAATTAGGAACAAGGATTTTAGGCTAGTAAACTGATATGGGGGGTTGATTTAAAGATTTTTGGGTTTTTTGGTGGCAATTGGAGGGAGTGCAATTCAGGGTGCGGGGATTGAGCTCAGTTTTTGCAGGTGATTCCTTGGGGCAAGGTAGGAATCTATGCTGATGCCTTTAGTTGAAAGAGATGATCAAGGAGGAAAGGAGAAAAGCTAAAGAGGGCAAACAATGAATTTGAATCCTCTCTAGACGGTGGAAAACATAAAATTTAAACAAAATTGAAAGCTGAGCATGGCATGCATGAATTCAAACTTTATCACTTCTTTTGTTTAAATAGCAGCAAGAGATTAAGGAATGGAACACATAAACACAATTAAAATAACAGTAGGAAACACACCATCAACATAATAATCCACAAGAATCCACAATGAAGTCTGCAAAACCCTGGCCTTCCTTTTCCTCAAATTGCAGAAAATACAAGTCAACAATACAATAGCACTTCTCCCTCTAGAGTCCAACCATGAAAATGAAGAAGAGAAGGCATAATATAGGAGATCCAACTCCTTTCCCCACCTCTAGGGGTCGAGCTCAGCTTCCTAGGAGCTGTTACAACAATTTCTAAATCAATCACTAGATAATAGGCCAGCTCAACAACTTGCCTCTAAAACTTAGGAAGCCTATCCATGCATTAATATTCACTAATTACATCAAAGAAACTTCTAGAAGAGGTAAAGAAGAGTAAAAGTATCTAATGCCATCAAAGTTACACAAAAATCCATCAATTACATGCCCAAATAGTCAATCCAAGTGAAAACTGTGCTCAACTGGCCGAACTGGTCAAAAACAGGCAAAATTTGCTCTACCGGTCGCACCTCTGGCTCTACCAGTCGCACCTTTTGGCAGCACTGTTTGAAGGCCTTCCCGGAGTCCAGATCAGATGCAGGATAGCTAGTTGGAAAGGTCTGGAAGTCTACATTCCAACCCAACCTGAATTTCAGAATGTGGAGTTGATTTGACCCCTCAAAAATCAAATCTCCCAAGACTGCTTTCTGTAACTCAAAAAGGGGGCAGAAAGTCAAAATTTGGCTGTATTTTGAGCTTTTGGGTGCCCAAATCTCCACAAAAATTTGAAATCCTTCCATAAACAAGTGTATTTTTGCATGAAAAATCCAACCATATAAATTTTTCCCCATTCCGACCTGTATCGACTACCAGTCTCGTACGGGGTGAGACCGATAGAATGCCCAAAACCTGTTAAATTCCCAAAAATGCCAAAAATGCTTCAAAATTCTCAAAATTTCTTGGGTTTGCTGCCAGAAGGAAGATTATGAGTACCGTGATGAGTAAGAGAAGCTTCGGCCAAGATACTGAGCGGGTTGGTCTTCTTCCTTCCTTTGGGAACCTTGTTCAACCTCCTTTGGAAAATCTTCATTTTTGCCTTGCGAAGATGCATCCTTCCTCTCTTTTATGATGACCACCTTTGCCTCCCCTACGAGGCCTCTGCTGTACCTCAACCTCTGTGGAAGAAGACCGGTAATCACCTTGCTCATAGGTTTCAGTGGTTGACATGGTGCTTTTGAGCAAAGTGGAGAAAATAGATAAAGTAAACTGCTGCCCTTGCCTGCAAAATACTGAGTTGTATGCTGGTCGATTTAGCAATTTAGGAGGGCGATTTTACTTGTTTGAGCAATTTTCTGGCAAAAACAGATCTACCGGTCGCACCTCTGCTCTACCGGTCGCTCTGGCCTGACCCGTCGCACCAGTTCTGGAAATACACAGAGGGAGTGGCTCTGACCCGTCGCACCTCGCCCAACAAGTCGCACTTCTGATCTATCGGTCGCTCCTCCAGAAATGACTGAAATTGTATCAAAATCGCCCTGTTTTGATTTCTCTTCGTGTCTTGCAATTTTACAATGGTATAATGAGGCCATAAAGAGAGCTTTTGGGTCTTTATAGGTCCACTTTAAAAAAAATATTAAAACATTAACCCCATTTTCAAATGTTGCATGTTTTGGCATTTGCTTTAACACTATTTGTTTTAATTTTCCCTTTGCCTGGAATTGATTTTTTAAGTGTTTTCACTTGGATCTTTTTGCAGATAAATTCTCTGATGGATACTGATGAGGAAACCAGGGTATTGCCGGCATTCTGAAGATTTATGAAGATTTTCCTTATTTTTGCCGTTTCACATGACCTTGAGTTTAAAAAAACAAGTTTTTTAAAACCAAGGTATTAATGAGCTGCAGCTGATGAAAAATATCAAGGAACATGGTTACATACCTCCTTCTGGCTTGCTGGAGACCATCGGACTTCAGACTCATGACTTTGAAATGATTTTGACCTAAACCCTAAACCTAGGAAACCCTAGACCTAGACTTGGGATTTACACAAGACAAAACTGCAATAAGTGAGACACAAGTTTTTCACATGATATGATGATATGACCTGATTCCAGCAAAGCCAAGAAAGGAACAAGACCAGCTCTTCCATCAGTGTTATGGCATGCCTAATGGGATGCAAAACTGATGCTGATGAGACACCTACAGATGCATATGCAAAGAGCAATTGATCACTGATGGAGGGCTTGAGACCGACACTAACAGGACCCACTCTTGGTTCGCATTGCACCTATACACCCTTTATCTTCAGTTCAAACACTTCCATCCATCCCGTCAACAACTAATGGGTTAAGGAACGTTTTGGACACTTTTGGTCCCCGACCACTTCCCAAGTCAACAGTCACAGGCATAAGGCTTTAGTTTTGTGAGCTACAGGCATAACCGCACCCATAGGATTTCTTCCATGTGGTTGAAAAGTTACAACCATACCCTTAAACTTGCATCCATGCGATTGAGGCTTAAAGTAAGGAAAACTCTCTCTTTTTAGACCAAAACTAGTTGCATACCAACAATACCAGATATTCGTCTATTAATGTCCATAAATCATTCTTCAATAGTAAATAATATTCTAGACATATGCAAATGATAATAGTTGTATGGATATTATGGAGCGTTTCTACCTCTTAATGAGCATTTCATTTAGCCATAAGTCATCAACATATCTATAATACTATCATACATCAGTAGAACTATTAGATCATAAAGTCAGGTTATATCATGTTCTAAAACATCTATCCATCATGTTCATAACATGTTAGCATCAGCTACTTCATCATTACATGATTATATCTATATTTCATCAATGGTTAGTGTCAAATAGCTAATAGGAGCATACTTCAAGAATCATGATCACAACATCGCTTCTTTATCACATAACTCAATCCATCAAGTTAGGGAATTCAGTTTTACCATATGTCATAATTACTAAGCTCATCAAAACTTAACCATTGTCAACAAAATATCTTGAATATCAATACTTCTATCATCATGGTTATCATTCTTATCACAAGAATTGTCAATAGTATCAAGCTAGCATATATAAGAATCAATGTTCAAGCCAAAAATAGTAGATGCTAGTCAAACATCAAGTATACCACTATACCAAAAATCAATATTTTTAAGTAGCTTCATAGAATCAAGAAACTCATCATATGTAAGAAGTAATATACTTGTTCAATACCAAGTGCGTCATTTTATCCTAAGTACCATGGATCAAAATATCATATGCATGAGCCATTTGTGAAGGAGACATTCTCATCATACCTTAGGGTTTACTTTGCCATCCAATATTATAGCTAAAACAAACATTGAAACAATATACCATGCATACCTTGTAGTATTCAGATCCTTGTGCACCTTCTTATTTTACATAAGCAGTTGTAGCACTTTGTCACATTTTCATCAAGTGCCTCTTTACCTTTTCCAATGATAGTTCTTCTCTTCCTGCACTAGTCATGATCCTGAAGAAAGATCCACTTATCAAAACTCACTAGGAAGTTAGAAGCATCTGAATACTCAAATATACATGCAAGAAGTATAATTAATAATGAAAACTATAATCAGATCTAAATAAAATTAAAGTCACAAAGGAGCACCATAAATTGAAAAGTACATATCTTCAATGAGAGGTGATCATATCCCTCTGAACTAACCTTCAAGAGTCATGACTCTCCATTTTCCATATAACACTTATTGCCTTCAATATATATTGATCAACTTCATCAATAATCAAGGCCGAATAGAGACTATCCCATCTAGGGCTTCAACAAATATGTCACAAGTGCTTGAACATCTTCACATTGATCATGATAGGGTCTCTAAATTGTATATCTCAAATATCTTCCATAGAACTAACCTTATAATATCCATTAAACACTAATAACCAAATTTCTTGGGGTTTTATTTAAACCCTAGAATTCTTTTAGTTCTCCTCCATCCTCTATTGCATCCTTCAAAGGTGTCTTCATAGGGGCGATATTCGATGACTTTTCTTCAACCCAACTCTGATCCCATGTTAATTTTTCTTAGGGCTATATTTTTCTTTGCTTTGATAATTGAATTTATTCATTTACACATTAAATTCACCCCATACATCATAACATTATTCAGATTTACATCATTATTCAACAACATATGCAACTATGTAGAAAGAATAATATCATCATCAATGCAGTGGAACATAAAAGAACAATAGAAGAAAACACTTCACACATACATACAAGAGGATTGGTTGGAGACCAAGGAAAAACCCACTATGGGGAAAGTATGTCAAATTATTCTTCTTATTATATTATCATTGAGTGATTCAGCAAAAGAGAGTACAATGATCCATATATTCAATCATAAACCTATCTAGAAAAATTAGCTAAAAAATATCCATGAAATGAACCCAACAATTCTCATACTCAAAATACAAATTCAGAATCCTATGTTGAACTGCCACTATTTGTGTTCAACTACCAAACATTGCGGTCAACGAGAAAAAACTTTGGTCAGCTGAAAAATGCAAGTTTAGGTTCTAGTCATAAGGAGGAAGAGGTGTGTGGGAGACTAAGAGCTTACAGTCGCTCCCTTGAGCCTGAAAGCCAATGACTATAGTCAAAATTTTCCTTTGGTAAGCTAATGAATAAGACCCAAAACCCTAGAAACATTAATGAGCTTTGGACCCTATAATTTCTCCTTCATACGAACCAATTCTCCAAGGACATGCCTCAGACCTATGTGAGCCAAAACCCAAAAACAGAATAGAAGAATGTCTCATGATGTTGTCCAAATGAGATTGAGGTCACTTATATTTATAGCCTTCCAAGGGTGTCCAATTTTCTTTAGGGCCAACATGATCTGTAGAAATTAATGTGCGGATTCAATATTGCTCATGAAATTTGCTAAATCACAAGACTTGAAGCTACTATATCTATCTATGAAATTTAATTCACAATATAAAACAAGAAACATAACATGTAAAAGGAAACATCACACATGCACAGAGATTTATCTAGGTGAAATAGACTGCTCAAAACCCCTTACTATCTATATTTCATTGATAAGAGAATAGATAAGAAATACATATGATTTCTCAAGCTTGAGCACAACCTACACATATATAGTATATCCCTTTGCCTGACTGATTGAACCTGGACAACACTTATCCAATTTCAAGCCTTCCCAAGCTCTTATTTTCTTGTGTTGTTCCCTTGGGAAATTGCCCCTATTCTTTAGGAATTTCACACTCTAGAACTATGTAATAGCCTTAGATCATTCTTTGACTGCATGCACCACATGTACACATTGGAATATGCTACAACAAATATTACACTACCTTGGAATCTCCATCTCAACTGGGTAACTCGAATTCTCTACATGCAACAATTAATTTTGTTTGATTAAAAGGTTAACTAGTTGATCACTGAGTGTGGTTGAAGTTTCACTTCCAAAACTTGACCTCCACTAGTTCTTTTGACATTTATAACTAGTTAAACTCACAATAACTCAAATTAACTTAAATAGATTGCCACAAATTTGTAATCAATCATGTAGAAATGAAATCAAGCTTCTCCAACTTGAATTTATTGATTTAACTAAGTGACAATTTCCATGACACCTCAGTTAACTACCTCCAAGTATTCTGATGAAATAGAAATTCAAATTTTAATCTAGTTTGACCAAGACAAACTCAAAACTATATTTTATTGATGCATTTTCATCACTCCCTCTTAGCAAAAAATGGATTATCAACCACTTCTATAATGCACCTGTGGAACTCGAACTTCCCTCTTGACAAATCCTTTGGAAAAATATATGCATCTTGTTCCTCTATCAGAATGTACTCCAACAACATAATCTGTCTCTGCACACAATCCTGTATATGGTGATACTAGATATCAATATGCTTGGATCGATCATGAAAAATAGGATTCTCAGAAAATTTGATACAACTTTGATTATCATAGTAAATCAGAGTAGGATCCAACATATGACCAAACAAGCCACCAAGTATCTTCTTGATCCATATCGCCTCACATGTTGCTTGAATTGAAACCATGTATTCTACTTCTGCTGAGTTGAGTGCCACTGATATTTTCTTCCTGTTGTACCAAGAAACTGTTGCAAACCTAACACTAAAAATTCCACCTGATGTACGATTTTTGTTTGATTGACTTCCTGCACAATTTTCATCAGTGAAGACACACAACTTCACTCCCTTTGTCCATCTACACCAGAGTCCAAACTAGGTAGTGCCTTTCAGGTATTGTAGAACATGTTTAGCTACCCTCCAAAATAGTTTGGTTGGCCTAAACAAGGCTTGACTAAGCTATTTGATTGCATAACACATATTTGGTCGTGTGTTCACATGATACATGAGTGAACCCACCAACTACTAATAAACAGTTGCATCCACTTCCTCACCTGAAGTGGAATCCTCTTTCCTCTAGTTAGTCGCTAGAGGAATCTCCATGGGTTTGTACCTATCCATGTAGAATCTCTAAATATCTTGTTGGAATACTTTCCTTGAGAGGCAAACAATTTCCCATCACCTTGCCATACTTCCAATCCAATGGCATAGTGCATGAGGCCCATGTCCTTCATCTTGAACTCACTTGTAAGGTCCTCCTTGCAAAATCTAATCAACTGCTCATCACCGGTAAGGATCAAGTCATCAACATATAAAACTATAATCAATAATTTACCTTCTACCAAAATATTATAGAGGTTTGCATCTGCTTCAATTTTGGTGAAGCCCAAATCAGTGAGATAGCTATCGATCTTGGTGTACAAGGCATAGGGTGTTTTCTTGAGACCATACAATGCTCACTTGATTCTACATACATGAGACTCTCAATCAAAATTCTTGAAGCCTTTTGGTTGCTAAATATACACGTCCTTCTCAATAACTCCACTGAGGAATGTTGTTTTCACATCCATCTGGTGGATATTCCACCCCATATGTGCAACCAAAGAAAGGATTGATCTAATGGATGCATTAGGGGAATTTTGAAGTCTAAAATGGGCCTCCTAAGAAAAATGTACAACCAAAATAAAATTTATAAGAACCAATAGGATTCAATATGATTATGCCAACCATGGGGGATGATTCACAATTTTTGGAGTAAAAAAGTAAAAATAATAAAACAATAATAAAACAATAAAACTACTTTTTCAACTCTTATTTTCAACTTATCTCTCTAAGGTTTTACTAAAATTTCGAGCAAGGGTACTTGTTGGATGTAAACTTTAATTCCTCATCCAAGGAGTCTGCATTTTTCATACTTTTGATGGACCCTCCTACACGAAAAATGAGAAATACATGAAAAAATGTGATTGCAATCATGTTTTTCATGTATTTCTCATTTTTTGTGTAGTAGGTGTTGTTGCTCTTTCTAGCACCTATAACACAAGTGCTTCAGGAGATATAGAAAGCTTCCTAAAGACTTCTGGGTTGATTGTAGACTAGTGCCTAGGACATCTTAGATAGAGGAGTGCATGGAAAAATATCAGTGAGGGGTTTCGGCAATACTCCAATTGCCACATAGTTAAAAAGATAATGAAAGGGGGATTGGTTCAATAGGCCTTCCTTAAGGTAAACTAAAGCCTATACATGGATCTAAATGTTCAGGGGGTAAATCAGGCCAACATCAGAGAAAAAATTCTGGTTGTGGTGGCCAACACAGAACAACAAGAAAAATTATATTGACGTTGTAGTAAAGTGAAGAGGAGGAAAAGGAGGAGGGGATTTGGTGCGTAGAGCTGATTTCAATGCAAAATCCTAAGCCACAATGTTCCAATAGAAATATGCAAGAGGGAGGAGGTCAAAGAGCAGAAAGAGTGGAGCACTAGGTTTTGTTCCATATACCTCATGGGCATATTTGTCACCAAAAGAATAAGTAAATATGTGCACATTATAGGTACTTAAGTAATTTGTAGCTAACACAGGTGTGTTGCTACTTTAGTAACAAATACACAATCATGAACAAGGGTGAAACTTGCAGCTTCACCACACTATTTCAGAGAAAGAAAAACATATATGAAATGAGATTTATAGAGGGGAAAACATATTGCGCATTTCCATGATTGGAATCACCAAGGAGTTCCTTTAATCTTCAAAATGAGTCCCATTCACCATTCCATTTTCATTCAGCAATCTGTAGCTCAAGTCCCCCATGGACAAGATTCATAGAATGAAAGTGGCACCACACAATTTGGACCGTTGCGGGTGTAGAATTCTGGAACCTATATTAAGTGTTTCTTCCTCCCTTTTATAAGGAGAGGGAGAGCTTGGAAATTAATTACAAAAATATCTCAACTTAAGCATCTAACTGTCTGATTAACTAGCTTCCTTGGCATGTGATAGCTCTACTACCCAAAATGATTCTAAAGGATTCGATTCCTTTCTTGAAAATACATAAAGCCTATAGAATAAACAGAAATCACAGAAAATGGAAACAAGGGAAACTAAATGATGATGGAGGAAAATGTCTTTCTGATATTCCTGTGAAGGCCATTGATCAAGCGACGTCTCTGCACTGATGTGCCTTTCCTACTACTCGGCCAGTTCTTGCCACTTTCACCTTAACTATCTGGCTTCACCACAATTCGGAGTTGGTAGCGATTGACTGTGTTTGCTTGTCACAGACTAGCCACATAGTTTTTGGGTAGTCCTTTACATTTATGTCTAAGTGGAGCTCCACGCTAAGGCATTAAGTCTTCCTAAGTCCCCATACCTTCATTTACTCTATGAAGACATGCAGTGAAGTAGTCGAATTCATTTTTGAGGCCATTGTTGTCCCGGGTTTCTTGTTGTAGAGGCTTCCATGAGATTAGCCCATATCGATCTCCAACTTCTCCATGCCTTCCTTCAATACCTTAGATGCCGACCCATACGCCTTCAAAGCCCTATACCATACTATCAGAACATCACCACATCAGGACGTTTAATCTTAAAAGCATTATAGAACAACGAGTCTCGATATCCTTTAGCCCCCTTATGGTTTACCCCCTTTCTTCCATTCTTCTCATATGACTGAGGGGGTTGTGACCTAGTGCTTGGCCAAATATTGGAGGTTGGAAAATCAACGATTTCCTACAAACATCTTTGGTGCATCCACCTAAAACTTGTGATCACCGATCATCCTTTGTGCTTAGCCCTGGGTTCCTCAGCTCTTTATGTGACTACGGGCCATCCCCCTTATCGGGGCCCTCCAACTAGAGGTTCACAATCGACGATTCCTTTTTGATGCACACAACAACCACCGATCACCCTTAGTTCTTAGCCCCTAGTTATTTTATTTCTTTATGTCACTATGAGCCAGCTCTGATCCAAAATATTTTTCTTATAGATATGTTAAATAATTACATGTATAAATTGTAGCTTAACATATAAATTTAATGTGCACATGAGAGAAGAGGAGAAACACATAAAACATGAAAGAAGACAACAATACTTGATAATGGAGTTCTTCTGACTTGGACTACGTCTATGGGCCCTGCTCGATCAATAGGGAGGCCTTCATTCATTAAGTGGCATGAGAAAGAAGAGTACAAGTATCAGTTACAAAAAAGCAGTTGTATACCTCCATACTAAAAAATGACCGAAAAATGTAGTACTCTGATAGAGAAATGGAAAGTGCCATTGTGTTCATGGTGTTGAGAAATGCTGAAACCATATAAAAATTGTCAAAATATGACAAAGTGAAAATTTGGCCCTCCTACAAAAATCTGCCTCGAACTACGTGTTCTCCCTGCTCTACGTTGGCGCACTAATGAACTGCGTTCAAATAAAACTATGGCGATGAATTTCTCAAGAAAATTGTTGTGGCGCTGATCCAAAATGGATTTTGGATAGACTCCAAAGTCTAAGTGTTCCTCACAGAGGAAAAATGAAAGTCCAAGGAAGTTCCTGGAACTAGCCCCATTGTAGAGATCGTCTCATTTTGAATCTACTGCAGCTTGAATGGGCAAAAATGGACTTAGGATGCAGAAGTTATCGCTCAAAGAATATGCCCTTTGTTCCTTAGAAAAAGAGGCAAAATCCTTTAAAAAAATGGAAAAAAACCCTTCAAAAGGGAAATCGCATCGGACCAGGGCAAAAGAGTGGATTTAAGTGGAAAAAGGGGAAGCACCCCCGATTGCTGATCCTCAACAAATCGGGTCGGAGGAAGGAATGTGCACATATAACATAAGGACCAGGCCGAGTGATATGCTAATCGTCGATATCGGCAGATCGCAATTAGTGATGCCATATGGAAAGACCTCGGGCCCATGCAATATGAGATTGCGATCAATCACATCACAATATCACAACAGAGGCATACGACAGAGCAAGGCCATATATATATATATATATCTATATATATATATATATATATATATATATATATTTATATATATATATATATATATATATTATATATATTATATATATATATATATATATATATATATATATTTGTGTGTGTGTGTCGATGCAATGTGACTAGATCCAAAAGGGTTATAGATTTCGCTGCATAGGTATTTGAAGCCCACCATAAATCCCTTCATTAGATTTTCAAAGGTTTTAATGTATTTTTAAATACAAAGGGAAAATCATGACACAAGCGGGATTTCGAGCAAGCCAAAGGAGATAAGTGGTTTTGGCTGGGCTCCGCCCGAGCCCATACACTGGCTGCCATGTGTCCCAGCCTTGGAGAGACAAAATCACCCTTTTCGAGCGGTTAACTCCCATACGAACAAGCTGCCCGAAATGAACCTCAGCCATTGGATCCAAATCTCCCAAATCAATGGTGGGGATGCAATAGCGATTTAAAAGGTGGACTCGATGAAATATAAGGTGGGATTCTATAACTTTTGAAGTTTGGGTATTTGATTTTTCAATGTATTTCTCATGTATTGGGAATTTAGCCCATATGCTTAAGTGATGAGATATTACACCTAATGGCAGACCCGAGAGGGTTATAGGGGCAATTTAATGGATTTTCAAGTTCGAAAATCACGCTCGATAATGCATTTTTCATAAATTCTCTGTGTAATGGGATTTTCCCAATTCTTGGATTTTTGCCAAAGAAACAGCCATGATCCCTTTGTAACAGCTCCTAATCATATTGCCACACCACAAGTAGGCATTCTACAGGCAATGATGCATTCTATAGCCGCAGAGTCACAGAGCCAGGTGGCTAGTATAACTGATAGGAAGCAGGAAAGCCACAGAGCTACAGAGGGAAGATGATACGCAGAGAAATGGCCAGGGAAGCTAAAAACCCAAAATAATGCCTCAAAGAAAGCAAAGCAGGGAGCAAGAGAGTAAGCTCAATTGGGCAGAAGGAAAAAAAAAACAAGCAGTGCAGAAAGCAAAATTTGAAGCGTAGAGCAACCAAGGGAGTCACTTGGAGTTCAAGTGAAAAGCTAGAGAGTTGTACATTGCTGAGAGCCAAAGAAGCCAAAGTTGAAGAGCCAGCACCAAAGCCAGAGCCAAGAGCCAAAGACAAGAGCCAGAGCCAGAGCTGAGAGCCAGAAGGTCGAGAGCTTCAGAGCTGGGGACTGAATGACATTCTAAACCCATTATTTCTATGTAAATTGCGGAGTTGAGCTAGAGAGCTTGTAAAAAGATTGTTGCCATAATCCCAAAGAGCCTAGTCGAGTTAACTAGAGCTCACGGAGATGTAGCCCAAGAGTTTTTGTGAACTCCTAATTAATATTGCTGCTCTATGTGTGTTTTATTGTTATATTGTCTCTGCTACTTTATTTACTGTTATATGTATTTATATATCAGTTTGAGCACATTAAATTACAACACATAAACAGTTTTAAAAACAAATACCAACATACACTTATATTTTCAAGCATTTTTAATTCCACATTGGTTCATCAATAAGACTTGGGAATAAATAAGCTTTGGAAATGGGAGAGGTTCTTGTAAGTTAGACAAGAAGCCTAAGTGCCCCATTTTCAGATCAGGTGAAGTTGGTTTGATGTCCGGTTATGATGGAGGAGGTCGGACGGTCAAACCCTGCCTCCTCCTTTTTTATACATCAAATTTTTTTCATTTCTAAATAAGGGTTGGGCTAGGCCCACCTTGGGCGGCCTGCCCACTCCACCTCCGCTAGTTCCATTGCAATTAAGTATGGTAGTTGGTGCATTGTCGGGATTGGGTCCGTGCCCCAAGGGTTGGCCCACCCAAAACTCCACATTGTGTTATGTTGTTTCAATAATTCCATGGGAGGGGCTAGGGATTGTGGCCTGCCCCTCCACCAATATATATATTATTGTTATGTGGATAAGACTTTGGGTGGTGGGGTTGGTGGCTTGCCACCCTTTTTTACATATATTTTTTTGTTTAAATAAAACAAACTGCACAATTTTTAAAATTTGGATTTTGACCGAAGGATTCATTTTAACTAGGTGACAATTTTGCCCAAAATATGGTCAGAGTTGGCCAGATTTCGTCTGCTAGAAAAACTCCAAATTTTGTCTTCATTAATCCTGCCCAGTCATCAAAAAGTCAACCCAACTTTGACTGCATCTATCTCCTTCATCTAGAACCGTATTGGAGTGTCATTCACATTGTTGGAATCAGGGTGACGATCACTTCGATCTGATGTCAAGTTAATCACCTTTCCACCAATTTGAATTTTGAGCTTTTTCCCATGCCACTAGTGTCTCAAGATCCACTTGGATCAATCCTCCCCATTGAGGAGCTTTTCGACCACCAAAATATTTATTAGTCAATTGGCAAGTGAGGTATTCTTTTCCCTCACTCTCTCTTTTTCCAGCCATTTTGCCTTGCTAGGGTGCATCCCCTTGAAACCAACTTGAAGGTATTCCACATCTCCTTGTAGTGAAGTCCTGGTTCTTCTATCAAGGATGATATCTTGAAGTAACTCATCGAGGTATTCTGGTGCAAAGTCATCAACTGTAGGAACTGTTCCCACCTCTTCGGTGTCCATAATCAATGTTGGCTCATACAGCTTTAAGTTCTCCACATTCACTACCGAGTACATTTGCATATATATCGGAAAATCGAGATGAAAGGAATTGTTTCCAATCTTCTCCAAGATGGTGAATGGACCATAATGGATTGGTCACAACTTCTTCCCTTCTCCCTTCATCCTGTCCTTGCTAATATGGAACCACACTTTGTCGCCCACTTAAAATTGATGGTCGACTCGGTTTTTATCATGTCGAGCCTTGTACCGAGCTTGAATTTTCTCCAATTGCTCTTGTACTACTTGGTGAATCAATTGGATCCACTAAATGAACTATTGCATTTTGCCCCTGTCATCATGTCCACTGGAGTCATCTTCCCTTCCAAAGACCATATTAAAAGGATCTTTTGGTAGGTAGCCAAGACATGTCTCAAATGGTGAACGATGCGTACATGAGTGCACTGCTCGATTGTAGGAATGCTACACAAATGGAAGATGCTCATCCCACAACTTAGGATGTTTCCCATAATAGCCTCACAACAAGTGTAGCACAGTTTAGTTGACAACCTCTGTTTGTCCGTCAGTCTATAGATGAAATGTCATGCTTCTTTTCAACTTGGTGTCCATCATCTTCCACAAGCTAGTCCAAAACTCTCCGAGAACGAGAGAGTCTCAATCTAACACAATTGATGTGGTCAACCCAAAATGGACCCAAACATGCTGAAAGAAAAGATAACCAGTCTGCTCTATAGTGATCTTCTTTTTACAAGGCATTAAAATACACATCTTACTAAAATGGTCAACGATGACATACAAATAGTCATGACTTTCTAGACAAAGGCAAACCTCCTACAAAATCCATCAACACACTTTCCCATGGATGAATAGGGAGTGGTGTGTAGAGCCCAAGTTTTCTATTAGAGGGCTTTGAAACGGAACACATCACACACCCCTCTACATAGCGAGTTACAATGTTCTTCGTATGAGGCCAAAAACAAAATCTTTGTACATGACACAAAGTTTTTTCAATGCAAAAATGACCAAACACAAGGGAGGTGTGGGCCTCCCGGATTACATGTACCCTTTGTCCTGTGGGTATGCATAATTTACCAAGGTGATACAACAGTTTCCCCTGCAAGTGATAGTTGTCCGCTTGTGAACCATGGGTAAGTGATAGTTGTCTACCTGTGAACCATGGGTTAATTTTGCATAAATCTCCTTAAAGTCATCATCGTTAGCATATTGTTCAACATAAATTTCAAAATATAATGAAGCATTATGTAAAATAATAGAAGCTGAAATAGGAGGGCGAGATAACATATCGGCCACTTTGTTGCTAGTGCCCTTCTTATAATTTATTACCAGATGAAATTGCTGAAGAAAACCCATCCACCTGAAATGACAAGATTACTGCAACTTGGTTTGTGAATGAAGATACTGCAAGGGCTGATGATCCATATGGATGATGGTCTCCTTGCTGATCAGGTAGTGTTTCCACTTTTTCACACTCTGGACCAAGGCATATATTCCTTGTCATAAGTGGGATAGTTTATCATAGCCTGAGATAACTTCTCTGAATGGTAACATATCGGTTTCTTTTGTTGCATTAGTACAACTCCCATGGCATATCCGTTGGCGTCTGTCTCGATCTCGAATGGCTATTGGAGATCTGGTAAGGCCAAGACCGGTGCGGTGCTGATCTTTTCTTTCAATATTTTGGAGGACTTTTGATGCTTTCCTCCCCATTGAAAGACTTTCTTTACACTTGTCAATGCATGTAAAGGTGCTGCAATAATAGAGAAATTGGCAATAAATCTCCTCCAATACTGCACTGCACCCAAAAATCTATGAACCTCGGTTACACTACTAGACTTAGGCCAATTTACAATTGCTTCAACTTTAGAAGGATCAATTTTTAACTGACCATGACCAACAATATGGCCTAGGTAAACCAAAGAGGTTTTTCCAAACTCACACTTTGACAATTTTACATGGAGTTTTTATTTTTTTCAATACATCAAGCACTTTCTTCACATGGCATACATGTTCATTCCAACTTTTACTAAAGATAAGAATATCATCTAGATATACAATAACAAATTCATTAGTGAAAGGCCTAAAGAGATCATTCATGACCCTCATGAAAGTGGTTGGAGTGTTGCAAAGTCCAAATGGCATCACCATCCATTCGAACAACCCCTGTTTGGTCTTGAAGGAAATTTTCTACACATCCTGCTCTGTAACTTGGACTTGGTGATAACCACTAGCAAATTCAATTTGGTGAAATAGATAGAATTATTTAACTGATCTAATAAGTCATCAATGCGGGGAAGAGGGTAATGATTTTTCACTATGATTTTGTTTAGTGCTTGATAATTCACGCACATCCTCCATGTGCCATCTTTCTTCAGCACTAAGACAATCGGTGAGCCACATGGAGAAGTGCTCGGTCTGATGACCTCTTGGTTCAATAGTTCCTACACCTGCTTTTTGATCTCCTCCATCTCAATGGTTGACATCCTGTATATGCCAATACTTGGTAAAGGAGTGTCATGCTGCAAATGGATCTCATGTTGGATTTCCCTCTTCGGAGGTAATCCCCTTGGTTCCTGACACATCTCATCATAGTTAGAAATCAATTCACATAATTCATTTTTATGGACATGATCACAACCCTGGAAAGCATCGAATAATTCTGCATATTTTCCCCTTACAACCATAAGCATGCAACCCTTACTGGAATTCACCAACCTCTTCATTTGTCCTACACTTGCAAGGTTCACATTGATTTTAATGACTCCTCCAGTCTTAAACTTGCTTTACGATCCCAACTTAAGGCGATCTTGGAATAAATTGTCCTCGGACAAGCAGCCCAGTAGGCTTCAGTATTAATTCAATTAAGTATGTTACATACCAAGTTATGCCTCAAAATAGAGCCTGTTGGTCTCTGGTCTCTTAAAGCACATAATACAAACACTCTTTCACAAACTCACTCACTTGCTCTCTTTTTAAATGGTGTCCATGGTAATATAGAATGATAAACATCAAGACCATGAGAAAAGTCTTGAGCTTTCTTCTACCAACAGAGATATTTTACTTTTTCTTAACACCGAAATAAGAGATCTACCCAATAAGGTTGTTCAATCTTTTTCCCTTGAACTTCCAGATCTTTCATAATCAAATCACCTAAATTACTAGGTAATTTTGACAGGAATGAAATATTTTGAGTAGAGTCATTGGTAAGATTAGCTTTATAGATCTTAGCCATGTAATCGTTACCAAACTGATCTAAAAACTTTAAATCTTTCAATTCCATTCTTGTTAGATCTGTTTCTTTTCATCTGCTGGTTCAGGGACAAATTGAGTCTTGAGTAGCAATTCTAATGTAGCTAATCCTACAACAGCTACATGCATTCTTTCTTCTTCTGATGGTCCCATCCACCAGTCATATATGATTCCGACCATTCTTTTTTTAGCTAAGGAAAAAATAGATATATTATCTAATCTAGAGACAACTTGCATTTGATATAGGGCACCAATCCAAACTATGATAAATTCAGATGGATTTGTAGATTTGTCTAAGTCTAAAACATATCCAGTAGAATTGGTTGCAAACAAGTCTTCTTCAATCCTTAGATACTTTGGTACTTCAAAAAACACATGGGCCTTTGGAGAGATGGCAAAATGGAGGAGGGAAATTTAGAGGCAGAATTTTCCAAAGTGGCTATCTCGCTTTTTGGTTTTTGAAAATTTAATGGTTTTACTGGCTCTAGTCTATGTTCATCTTGGGCGCTAGATTCAACTTCACTTCCCTTGCTTCTTGTTTTTTTTTTGTTTGACTCCTTTCTTCATAAATCTGCAATACTTCTTGCCAATGATGGGAACTATTTTGGGGTCTTTTCATACCAGCCTTCTTTTGCCTATTTTCTTTTCTAGCTTCTAAATTAGTCAAGGTCAATCTTGGAACTGAAATTGCCTTCTTTTTTATATTTAGAATGACTTTGTCTTCACTAATTGTAACTGGAAACACAAAATTAATAAACGACATTCCAAGAAATAAACTTGCGGAGGCATCATAGTGCTGGATTGCAGAAAATTTTACAATACTTCCCCCAACTTTTAAAGAGACATTATCAACATAGTGGGTAAGATTGACATAGCCACCAATGGTCTCGGAAATCAGAGTATTTTGTAGAGGCTTCCATAAACCTTTGAATAAAGATGGGCGAGCTAAATTATTTAAGCCTCCTGTATCAATGAATGCATCTACATTTATCCAATCTCCTTTGACTTGAACTTCAACAGGAATGTAGAGGAGATTGTTAGTCTTAACAATCTTTTTGAGAAAGGAACTTTCGTCAAGATTAATAGATGTGGGAGTAGGCAAAGATGAGAATGATGGAGAAACTGTCTTTGGGTAAGGGAAAAAAGAATTCAACGTGCATTGTGGAGGCAGAGAATTTAAAACGGATTGTGAATTCTTAGTACCTCGATCTGTAGAAGTAGATAGAGAGGGAATAGTAGAGACAAAATCATCTGAAATATATTCATATGTCTCGTCAGTGTAGTCATTTGAGCTAAATTCATCACTGAAATGCAATTCATTTTCATCCTCTGGTTTAGAACAATCATAACATATATTCATTTTCTGACACGTGTCGGGAATTGACTCAGTGTCTGATAGGGAAGCATCAGTTTATATATATACATATGATACCTCATCTTGAGAATCAACCATAGACCAATTATCTACAAAATCATCAATTTCTATACATGCTTTCAACTTGTTAGAAGAGATTTTTGGACATTTTCTAGCGAAGTGGCCCTCTTGTTTGCAAATAAAACATGCATTGTCTCTTTTTGGTTTCCTGTGCTTTTTCAAATATTTAAATTTTCGGAATGGCCTTCTGGGATTGGCTACTCTTTTGGGTTTGAATTTTCCATATCTTTTAGATTTTCTCTTAAAAACCTTCCAACCCTTTCAGTTATATTTATTTCATCCAAATCCAACATTTTAGCAGAGGTATAAACAACGAAGGAAAAATCTATTCCTCCAATAATATGGTAACAATTCAAAGTTTGCAAAACCTTAATCATGGATTCAGTAAACTCTTTAGTCCAGTAATCATCAAGAGTCTTAAAATAAAGCTTCACTTTCATATTGGGTAAAGGATATACTTTTACCAACTCTTCATCTAAACCCAATAGGACACCTACATTTTTGGATTGTCAAGCTTGGCATATTTGTATCCATTGATTTCTTCTAATTCTTAGCCTAACAATATTTTTAATTTCTTCATTATCATCTGCAACAGTCTTACTAGGAATAACAAAAATAACAGTTCTTTGGTTATGAATATGGACCTTATTCATATCTCTGGTAAGAGAGTCAACTAAATAATTTGAAATACCTAGAACCCATTCAACATCAAAATCATACATTTGAAACCATATCTGCCATGCCAATAGTCTTCCTCTTGTGAGTTGTTTTGATATTTTTGCTGATAAGAAATACTTGAAATTCATTGAGTCTGTTCTTATCAAAAACTTGGCAGGGGCTAAATATAATTCAATTTTTTGTATGCCATTGAAAATGGCAAGAGTTTCTTTTTCTGCTGGAAAATAAACTTTTTGGTGAATCAAAAATTCTCCAGATGCATATGCACATAAAATTTCTTCTCTCGTATCCTCCTTTCTTTCAAAAAGGATGGCTGCCCAAAAATTATCGGCTGCATCAGTTTGAAGAACGAGAAATCTATTACCTAGCGGTTTGAGCTTGGGGACATTCAGCTTTTAACAATTGAACTGCTGCCACTACTTCTGGTGACCATCCAGAATTCAAATGTCATCGAATTGGAGCAGTTTTTTCGGACAATCTAGGAATGTATTTATGAACGTAATTCAATCTCCCTAGAAATCGCTGAATCATCTTAGTATCTTGTAACTGATCAAGAAATTCAGATAGTTTGGTCAAAACATGAGGCTGCATCTGAATTTTACCATTTATAACATGGATACCCAAAAAATCAATACTATCTTGAAACAGAAGCATTTTCTTTTCAGAAAAAACAATACTGTGATTTTTTGCTTCCTCAAGGAATATCTGTAGATGATTCATATGGGATTCTAGATCCTGACTGTGAATCAAAATGTCATCAATATATACAACAATAAACTCATATTTACCAAAGATATAGTCCATTTGTCGTTGAAAGAAAGCTGGAGGATTCTTCAGACCAAAGGGAACTACTTTCCATTAGTAAAAACCTGCAGGACATGTAAAAGCAGTTTTGGGACGACCTTCTTCTTTGATTTGTATCTGGTAATAGCCAGATTTCATGTCGAACTTAGTAAAGATCTTGTTGTTCTAAATTTTTTGCATAATTGTTTCCTGGTGGGGCAGAGGATAATTGAAGCTCTTTTTTATTGCATTTAATGGCTTATAGTTAATTACCATTCAAGCTTTGACTCTAACTATTTAAGAGTCATTTCTTACCAAGAAAGCAGAATAGGAGTATTGAAAAGAACTAGGTTCAATCAGCTTGAGACTTAGTAGTTCTTCAATCTGCTTTTTTATTTCTTTTTCATCTGTTGGAGTGCAGGGTATAAGTTTTCCTTTAACCCCATTGTCATGAAGAGTAACTATTTCTTGTTGTGGACTTTCTACACTCCAAAATTCTTGGGGGTTTTCAGAACAACATTTCAACAATTCATCATAAATAGCCATTTGTTCAGGAGACCAATCAAGATTTCTATTTGCTTTTTGTTTTGTTTTTGTTTGACTCCTTTCTTCATAAATCTGCAATACTTCTTGCCAATCATGGGAACTATTTTGGGGTCTTTTCATACCAACCTTCTTTTGGCTATTTTCTTTTCTAGCTTTTGAATTAGCCAAGTTCAATCTTGGAACTGAAATTGCCTTCTTTTTTATATTTAGAATGACTTTGTCTTCACTGATTGTAACTAGCAACATAGAATTAATAAACGACATTCCAAGAAATAAACTTGCAGAGGCATCATAGTGCTAGATTGCAGAAAAGTTTACAATACTCCCTCCAACTTTTAAAGAGACACTATCAACATAGTGGGTAAGATGGACGGAGCTACCAATGGTCTCAGAAATCATAATATTTTGTAAAGGCTTCCATAAACCTTTGAATAAAGATGGGTGAGCTAAATTATTTGAGCCACCTGTATCAATGAATGCATCTACATTTATCCAATCTCCTTTGACTTGAACTTCAATAGGAATGTAGAGGAGATTGTTAGTCTTAACAATCCTTTTGAGAAAGGAACTTTCGTCAAGATTAATAGATATGGTTGCAGGCAAAGACGAGGATGATGGAGAAAATGTCTTTGGGTAAGGGAAAAAAGAATTCAATGTGGATTGTGGAGGCAGAGAATTTAAAACAGATTGTGAATTCTTAGTACCTCGATCTGTAGAAGTAGATAGAGAGGGAACAGTAGAGACAACACCATCTGAAATATATTCAGATGTCTCATCAGTGTAGTCATCTGAGTTAAATTCATCACTGAAATGCAATTCATTTTCATCCTCTGGTTCAGAACAATCATAACATATATTCATTTTCTGACACGTATCAGGAACTGACTCAGTATCTGACAGGGAAGCATCAGTTAATATATATGCATCTGATACCTCATCTTGATAATCAACCATATACCAATTATCTACAAAATCATCAATTTATATACAGGCTTTCAACTTGTTAGAAGTGATTTTTGGACATTTTCTGGCGAAGTGACCCTCCTGTTTGCAAATAAAACATGCATTGTCTCTTTTTGGTTGCCTGCGCTTTTTCATATATTTAAATTTTCGGAACGACATTCTGGGATTGGCTGCTCGTTTGGGTTTGAATTTTCCATATCTTTTACATTTTCTCTTTTTAAATGGTGTCCATGGTAATACAGAACGACAAACATCAAGACCAGGAGAAAAGTCTTGAGCTTTCTTCTGCCAACAGAGATATTTTACTTTTTCTTGACACCGAAATAAGAGATCTACCCAATAAGTCTTTTCAATCTTTCTCCCTTGAACTTCCAGATCTTTTATAATCAAATCACCTAAATTACTAGGTAATTTTGACACGAATGAAATATTTTGAGTAGAATCATTGGTAAGATTAGCTTTATAGATCTTAGCCATGTAATCGTTACCAAACTGATCTAAAAACTTTAAATCTTTCAATTCCATTCTTGTCAGATTTGTTATAATCCTTGTCTTTTCATCTGCTGGTTCAGGGACAAATTGAGTCTTGAGTAGCAATTCTAATGTAGCTAATCTTGCAACGGCTACATGCATTATTTCTTCTTCTGATGGTCCCATCCACCAGTCATATACGATTATGGCCATTCTTTTTTCAGCTAAGGAAAAAATAGATATATTATCTAATCTAGAGACAACTTGCATTTGATATAGGGCACCAATCCAAACTCTGATAGATTCAACTAAATTGTAGATTTGTCTAAGTCTAAAACATATCCAGTAGAATTGGTTGCAAAGACGTCTTCTTCAATCCTTGGATACTTTGGTACTTCATTGAACACATGGGCCTTTTGGAGAGATGGCAAAATGAAGAAGGGAAATTTAGAGGCAACATTTTCCAAAGTGGCTATCTTGCTTTTTGGTTTTTTAAAATTTAATGGTTTTACTAGCTCTAGTCTGTGTTCAGCTTGGGTGCTAGATTCAGCTTCACTTCCTTCTTTCTTTTCATCTATATCCCAATAGTTAGGAGTATCCATTGAGATAGAAAATTTTGGAGCCTTTGATTCTCTCATTTTCTTTTCTTTTTTCTTTTTCTCTTTTGCTTCTCTTCTTTGTTTTTCTTCTTGTTGTTCATCATGGAGAAGCTTAAGATTAGCTAGAATTAACTCAGTATGGGATCCTAAATCATCCAGAACTTCTTCAGCATGTGCACACCATGTAGTAAGGTAATTACCTATTTGATAGGTCTGATCTAGACTAGTGGTGTTTAATGCATTATGCTCTATCAAGGGAGCACAATCAACGCGTGTTGCTAGTTGTTTTGACATAGAAGAGGTGGTGCAAAATTTTGTCTTGGGAGGCCATTTCCCACCTTTCACAAAACGATGCTTTGCATATTACCATTCTTCAACAGGCAGAAACTGGGTATGAGAGATACGACGCATCTTCTTTATAGCAAGAAAAGGTTTAGATTCAGGTATATACAATTCAGTTGAAGACAATTGTGGTTCAGAGAGACAGACTTCTTCAATTGGAGGAAGATCAACACTTTTAGAAGAAGAAGCTTCAGTAGAAGGTACAGGGATTACATAGCAACGAGGCCTGAAAATGGGTCGAGGAATCTTTGGTTTCTTAGGAATAAGCTTGACTTGGCCATTATTAATAGAGACTCTTTTGAGTTTTGACTCAGGCTTTTTATCATCTGCAATTGATTTATATTGAAAATACCAATTTCTAGGTAATTCAGTTGAATCATATAGAACACCTTCAACTTGAGCATTAGACAGACCAACAATAACATAGTCTTTTAAGACAAGTTGTTTAAGTTTAGGATTGGCTGTGTTGGTTAACTGAAAAGAACCTTGAACTAATGTAGAAAGATACTCACTATCTTCTATCATTTGAAGACCTTTAACTCCAACCAGGAGTTTCCAACAATCTTTAAGATGGATATCAGCCAGGCTGATTGAATAATTAGGAAATATTGTACCATATTGATAGCCTGTAGATAGATTACCCATAATGGTTCCTATCCTTGCATGGTCATAAGTCTGGTGACGGGTATCAAAGACTTCAGCAATACAAGGAGTATTTAATCCATGTTGGAAAAAAGGAGCAAGACCAATTCTAATACCACCAAAATGAAGATAGGAATACTTTTGATCCTTAACATATTGTCGAAGTTTCTTGATCTCATCATCAGAAAATAGATTTAAAGCAACTATTTGGACCGCTAGACCAGAAATTTTTATAGTGACTTCAACTTCTTTTAGAAAAGATTTGCATTTAAAAGAATAATTCAGAGGAACTTTATAGACATCGGTAGCATGAAGAGCAAGGGGTTCCAACTCTCAGGATTTTCAATGGCTTCATGGGTTTCATTAGATTCTAAATCAGACTCAATAGCTCTAGAAGAAACTTCAGTTATGATTTTACAATCAATAGAAGAGAAAGATAATAACAAATTTTCCATATTTATAAACTATACCAGAGATTGACTAAAGCATCGTTTATCTACTCAGCAATTGTAGAACAAGAGCTTTTCAAAGGCTTTCTGGCTGGCTTTAGACTCTTTCTATAGTTTATAACTTAGGACCAAAATGGGGCTCTGATACCACAAAAGTATGGAGGTTCAACAACATATGATGTTGGACTCCATAACTTACTTGAATCACTGAAGAATAGCTGTCATTCCTCACACCATCCACCACGGGCACAGGAAATACGAGGACACACACGACTCCTCTGGTCATAGTTTGATGAGCCCTTACAATATATTCTACCCCATCTTTTGTGACTTGGTATTTTTTTTCATGACGAAATAAGATTACCTTTCAATCATATAGATATGGACTCCCTAACACCATGCCACAAATATCTAATGGTATCACATCAATTTTTACCTCATCCACTAACTTAGAAGCGACCACAAATTTAACCTTTCACTACTTAGTTACATTTAGTTTTTCTTTATCATGTATCCATCCAAGTGGGTAAGCTTTTGGATGTGGTTTGGTTTCCAAGCCTAGCTTCTTTACCAAGGACTCTGAAATTAAGTTTTCTTGGGATCTGTATCAAATAGAGTTTCCACTTTCGTATGATTTATGATAACTCTAATATGAAATAGCTCAATTCTCTTTCGTTCATTAGGAAGAGACTCATCTATTGAACTAGTGCCTTCAGGTGATTCAAAATTAACATGAGGTGTAAGAGTACCGTTTGTTCCTACTGTTGTGATCAATGATCCATCTCCAGAATCAGATCCAAGGTCTTGCTGCACAGTTTCCATTGTCTTCTACTTGCCTTTTCCTCCATACTTCTTTGGTCTCTTTTCCAGGTACAGTTTCCAATAATGATCATCGTCATGACCTTAATTTTTGCAGTGAGTGCAATAAGGTCTTTATCCTTCATCTTTCTTAGTTGATGTTGTCCTCTTCTCCTTTCCTTTTCCTTTTACTTTGGGTTTTCCATTTGGAGGTTTGAAAGGTGGATTCTTGAAATGATCATCTCTTTCATTTTTGCCCCTATTCTCAAGATGGATGGCCTTTACACTAGCCGAGTCAATAGTAGTTGGTTCAAACAATAATAATGAATGTCTAAGGTAACTATGTAATTATCCAATAGACTTAGTTACTACTTCAGATGAGTCAAGTGCAATGCCCAAATTAAGTGCTTGTTTTCTAAATCCCTTTGTAAAGGTTTGAACATCCTAACCTCTGCCTTGCCTTAAGTATTGCCAATCCATTAAGATTTTTTTTTTTGTAACCCAAGGGATAAAATTGTTCCTTTAATGAAAAAATGAAACTAGGCCATGAGGAAAGAAGATTACCCACACTCTTACTGCTTCACAATTTTCTCTCCCACCAGACGAGAGTGGTGCTACTCAGCTAAAGAGAGGCCAGCTAAACATTTGCCTCATCCTCTTTGATATGCTAAATCTTGCAATAGATTTCAATCTGCCTAATCCAGTTATTAAGATTTTCTACATTACTTTCATCGTTAAACATGGGAAGATAAAATTTGACATCTGATTTAAATAAAGGTTTCTTAGATGCATCCCTTGAATTTCTATGATGATGGTGATGAGAGGAAGAAGAACTTTCACTCATGGAAGGAGAAGGAGGGGGTTCTTCTCCACCATTTCCATGCACTGAACCTTGTTCTTATAGATTTCTCCCTTCTGCTTTCTCCAACCTTGAAAGAAACTGACCGACATTTTCTACCATTGTATAGAAGGTTTTGTGGAAATTTTGCTCTTCTTCATGACAAGCCTCTTCATATGCCATGTTTCTCCTTTGATGTGCATGCCTCGCTTCGGGATCAAAAGAATTTAGTTTCCCTTCACCTCTTCAGAGCCTGTTTCTTGTTAGCATACAAACATGCAATTCACATCTAAAAAGACCTTCTTTGATACCACTAGATCCAAAATATTTTGCTTATAGATGTGTTAAAGAATTACATGCATAAATTGTAGCTTAACATAGAAATTTAATGTGCGCATGAGAGAAGAGGAGAAACACATAAAACATGAAAGAAGACAACAAGACTTGATAACGGAGTTCGTCCAACTTGGACTACATCTTTGGGCCTTGCTCAATCAATGGGGAGGCCTTCATTCATTAAGTGGCATAAGAAAGAAGAGTACAAGAATCAGTTACGAAAAAGGAGTTTTATACCTCCATACTGAAAAATGGCTGAAAAATGTAGAACTTTGATGGAGAAACCGACAACACCATTGTGTTCGTGGCGTCGAGAAATGTTGAAACCATATAAAAAATTTCAAAATATGAAAAAGTGAAAATTCGGCCCTCTTGCAAAAATATTCCTTGAACTACGTGTGCTCCCTACTCTACCTTGGCGCATTGATGAACTGTGTTCAAATAAAACTATGGTGATGGATTTCTCAAGAAATCCGTTGTGGTGCAGTTGGTTTGATGTATAGTTATGATGGAGGAGGTCGGGTGGTCAAACCCTGCCTCCTTATTTTTTCATACATCAAATTTTTTTATTTTTAAACAAGGGTCAG
Organism: Pinus taeda; assembly: GCA_000404065.3. Lineage (NCBI taxonomy): Eukaryota > Viridiplantae > Streptophyta > Pinopsida > Pinales > Pinaceae > Pinus > Pinus taeda. The sequence continues at coordinate 87,206 of APFE031703251.1, forward strand.
GCTTGGCCTGCCTTGGGTGGCCCGCCCACCCCACCTCCACTGGCTCTGTTGAAATTAAGTATGGTAGTTGGCACGTTGTTAGGATTGGGTCCGTGCCCCAAGGGTCGGCCCACCTAAAACTCTGCATTGTGTTATGTTGTTTCAACAATTCTGTGGGAGGGGCTGGGGGTCGTGGCCCACCCCTCCACCAATATATATATTATTGTTATGCGGATAAGAGTTGGGGTGGTGGGGTTGGTGGCCCACCACCCTCTTTTTTATATTTTTTTTTAAATAAAACAAACTACACATTTTTTAAAATTTGGATTTTGACCGAAGGAGTTGTTTTAACCTGGTGACAATTTTGCCCGGAATCTGGCTGGATTTGGCCATATTTCGTCTGCCAGAAAAAGTCCAAATTGTGTCTTCATTAATCCTCCCTAGCCATCAAAAAGTCAACCCAACTTAGAATTTTCAGCTTTTTCCCATGCCACTGGTGTCTGGAGATCCACCTAGATCAAGCCCCTATATAAGAGCCCCTTTATCACACTTTCCCAAGTGTGCACTACGTTACAAAGTGTCAATATGCCTCAACCTCCAATTTTCGATTTTCGATGTGACATCATCATTGTGACATGGAAGCTTATGAGTGGAGACATGTGTTACCCTATTTTGACCCCTTATGACCCCTCGACACGTTGAATATGCATGCATGTGTCCGCAGTACTGCCACGTCATGCTTACATCGACATTGTCGTGGATTTATCACGACCAATGGTATTCTGCCACGTGGCTTTCTAGAGGAGAGAGAAAAGGCCCATACGCCCTTCGTTTTTCATTGTTTTCCTTTGTAAAACACTTTTAGCCTTCCCGGTGCTTCAATAGTGCTTCAACACTAACATATCACAACTCGTGATATCACAATATTTTAGAGTTGTCACCCTGTTGGCGCACCGATAAGCCTATGATGTTTTGAGCGCGATCATCAATTCTCAATTTCCATGGACCCCCGACTTAGTATGTTGATATCACTCCTGGACCTCTGATGTGTGGGGCCTTTGATATGCCAGGGCTTCTAATTTGTGGGATCATCGATAAGCTATGTGACCCTGATGTGCGATCGTCGATCTCCATGTCGTTGGAACCTCCGATATGTCATGCTGCCTTAGACCTTTGCCATTTGCGATTGCTGATATGCAAGATTGCTGGAACTTCTGATATCTGATATCAGTGATTGGTGATCACTAGTTTTCTCTACCCTCCCCTTCTACTACTTTCAGAAAACCCTGATTGTGAGTTGTGATATGCTCCCGGACCTTTAATATGCAATTCTTTGCTCCTTTCAAAGGTGACAAAACCCCCATATTTAATAGGCCATATCGTCTTATTCTGGAGTCAATTTGAGAAGTTCCATATACCATTGGGAAGCTTATTCTGAGAAATATCCAGTGGAGAGGGTCCGATTTAGCTTTGAGAGCTTATATGGTTTGGGAGATGGCTACAATGTTTCTTCTCTTTTGCACCCTTTTGATAGTTGAAAACAAATTTTGCAGTGAGTGACAACATTGGCTCCAAATGGGGACAATTCCTTGCCAGCAAGGTGCTAAGAAGTTGCAGACCAGTAGCCTTCACCATTGGGCATGGAGTTAAAAATATAATGGACTTACATAACCAGACAATCTCCATGAAACTTTGTTTGCAGGGAGTCCTTTCCTCACCAAACTAAAATGCAAAAAAATAAATTCTACCAATTGGAAAGTAAATTCTCATCTAGTGAGCTTATGTATGTATAAATCCTACCTATGTACAGGGCTCAATTCACCTAAGTGAGTTCAACCCTCCAATGGAGCTAGGCCAACATTTGGGTGCTAGACCTAATACCTCCCTGTTTCTGAAATTCAAAAATTAGAATAAGCATGCACCATGAAAATTCTACAAACAAAAATCTTGATGCATTCTCCAGAAACAACCTTTGATGCTGATCGAAAAATGTGCTCATGTAATCTTCTACAAGGTCATAGAACTGACCATAATAATTTAAAGCTACCTTATTTTCATGGAAATTCTACTGACCAATATCTTCTTGGTCAGGGCAGTAGAAAATATGGTTTGGTTCCTCAACTTTAGATTTTTCAAGAAAATTTGGTTGTTGGAAGCCTTCTCCACACTTGCTGGTCAACCACTCCCTTTGAACATCTGTAATGATCTCTTCCTCCTCTAAATAATATGAATCATAAATTGGAGGGGGTTCTTGATCTTGTTCTCAAGGTGAAGGATGTGCATTGTAAACTAGAACCTCTTTGCTAACCTCTTGGTGGGCCTCCTCTTCTTGTGCAGCTTCCCATGACTGGGATTATTGTGGCTCTGTATCACTTGACTCTCCATTAGATTCATATATATAATAGGAAGGAGAGACATCCAATTAGGCTGAATAAGACCTCTGATGGTTTATTTGTAGCTCGATGATGTTTCCTTCTTTGAATTCTTGGTCATTTACTGATGCTTCTTGATGCGAGTAGATGTTTTCTTGGAATGGAGTCTCACAAACATCTTCAGCATGGTCACTACCCTTAAGGATATTTTCAACATTAAAATGTTTGAATCAATATTCAAACAACGCATTCGGTGGATATAATCTCTTGCAATAATGATGGAATGCCATATGAAAACATTTTAAGGAGGATATGCTGCCATGAGGAATTGTTCTATACCAAACTCTAAAGTCTTCTTCTAAAGAGTACATGAACAATTCCATTTGAACATCTTAAAATATAATACCCTATTTCTTCATGCATTCATGAAATTCTTTGAGGTGTTGGTCAAGCCTTCTATCTTTGTTCCCACTGAATCTAGGGAAATAGGTATTCCATTCATGAAATGAAGGGACATAATTAGGATAACTAGCAATAGAAGAAAAACCTATTGGGGCAAATTGGTTGGCGAGGAATGTAGGAATTGCCATTTTGAAACCCCTTTAGGTGAGTGAGCTTAATTTCAAAGGCAGGGGAAAATTTCGGCTGCTTTAGCATCAGAGTGAGTAAGAGGATTCTTCAAAGCCAGGGTGATCAAATAAAGATATGGAATGAAGTCGCCAGGATGTTTACCATAAGATTGAAACAGTGGAGTCACCAAGGTGAGAGATCTTCAACCCACACTTCCCTTGCTCACTTAACAGAGGGAATGTAAATATTTTTCACATCCAAGGAAAAATACTGTAATCCATTCCCCGACAATAGTGCCAGGAAGATGTTGTTACTTTTTCTAGCACTTGTAGCACAAGTGATTCGGGAGATATAGAAAGCTTCCTATAGATAACCTTTGGGTTGATTGTAGACCAATGCCTAGGACATCTTAGATGGAGGAGTGCATGGAAGAACATCAGTGAGGGGTTTTGGCAGCACTCCAATTGTCACATAGTTAAAAAGATAATAAAAGGGGTCTTGGTTCAATAGGCCTTCATTAAGGTAAACTCAAGCCAATGCATGGATCCAAATGTTTAGGGGGTAAATCGAGCCAACCTTAGAGAGAAATGTCTAGTTCTCATGGTCGGCACACAACAACAAAAAGCTTTATATTGACGTTGTAGTAAAGTGAATAGGAGGAAAACAAGGGGGAGATTTGGTGCGTAGGGATGATTTCAATGAGAATCCTAAGACACGATGTTATGGCAGACATATGGAAGAGGGAGGAGGTGAAAGAGTGGAAAGAATGGAGCACTAGTCAAGGTTCTATGCCATATACCTCATGGGCATATTTGTCACCAAAAGCATAAGTAAATCCATGCACGTTATAGATACTTAATTAAATCTATAGCTAACATGGGTATTGTTGCTACTTTAGTAACAAATACACAATCATGAACAAGGGTGAAACCTACAGCTTCACCACACTATTTCATAGAAAGAAAAACATGTATGAAATGAGATTTACAAAGGGGAAAACATACTGCGCATTTCCATGATTGGAATCACCAAATAGTTTCAGTAATCTTCAAAATGAGTCCCATTCACCAGTCCATTTTCATTCAGAAATCTATAGCTCAAGTCCCCCATGAACAAGCTTCATAGAACCAAAGTGGAACCACAAAATTTGGACCATTGTGGGTGCAAAATTATGGAGAGGGAGAGCTTCGAAATTAATTACAAAAATATCTCAGCCTAAGAATCCAGCTATCTGATTGACTAGATGTCTTGGCATGCAATAACTATTCTTCCTAAAATGATTCTAAAGGATTCGATTCCTTTCTTGAAAATACATAAAAACTATAGAATAAATAGAAATTACAGAAAATAGAAACAAGGGAAACTGAATGATGATGGAGGAAAATGTCCTTCTATTGTTCTTGTGAAGGCCCTTGATCAAGCCACGTCTTTGTGTTGATGTGCCTTTCCTGTTGCTCGGCCAATTCTTGTCACTTTCACCCTAACTATTTGGCTTCACCACTCTCAGGAGTTGGTAGCGATCGACTGTGTTTTCTTGTCACAGAGAAAAACCAAAGTTTGTTCAGGTAGTTCTTTACATTAATGATTAAGTGGAGCTCCACTTTGAGGCATTAAGTCTTCTTAAGTCCCCATACCTTCATTTACTCTCCATAGAAATGTAGCGAAGCAATCGAATTCATTTCTTAGGCCATTGTTGTCCTAGGTTTCTTATTGCAAAGGCTTCCACATGATTAGCCCATATAGATCTCTAATTGATCCATCCTTTCCTTCAATACCTCAGCTACCAACCCATGTGCCTTCAAATCCCTGTACCATACTATCATAACATCACTACATCAGGAATTTTACTCTTAAAGGCATTACATAACAACGAGTCTCAATCTCCTTTGGCCCCTTATGGTTTACCCCCTTTCTTCCTTTCTTCTCATATGATTGGGGGACTATGACCTGGTGCTTGGCCAAATATCAGAGGTCAGAAAATTGGTGATTTCCTATCAATTCCCTTGGTGCATCCACCTAAAACTTGCGATTGTTGATCATCCTTTGTGCTTAGCCCTTGGTTCCTCGACTCTTTATGTGACCGCGGGCTAGCCCCTTACCGAAGCCCTCCAATCGAAGGTTCGCAATTGGCGCTTTCTTTTTTATGCACACCACAACTATCGATCACCCTCAGCGCTTAGCCCCTGGTTCTTTTATCTCTTTATGTGACTGTGCGCCAGCCTTGTATCAAAGCCCCTTTATCGCACTTTCCCATGTGTGCATTGCGTTACAAAGTTCTGATAAGCCTCAACCTCTGATTTGCGATTGCCGATGTAACATCATCACTGCCACGTGGAACCTTGTGAGTGGTGACATGTGTAACCCTATTTTGGCCCCTTATGACCACTCAACACATTGAATCTGCATGCCATGTGTCCACCATACTACCACGTCATGTTAACGTCTACGCCACTATGGATTTATCAAGACCAATGGTATTCCACGACATGGCTTTCTAGAGGAGAGAGAAAGGCCCATATGCCCTTGGTTTTTTTCTGATTTCGTTTGTAAATTGATTTCATCCTTCCCAGTGCTTCAACAATTACATATTAAAACTTGTGATATCGCAATATTTTAGAGTTTTCACCCCGTTGGTGCGCCGATAAGATATGATGTCCTGAGTGCTATCGTCGATTTCCATGGACCCCCAACTTTCGATATGTCGATATCGCTTCTGGACCTCTGATGTGTGTGGAATTCGATATGCTGATATGTGATGTGACCCTAATGTGCGATCATCGATCGCCATGTCATAGGAACCTCCCATATGCCATGTTGCCTTGGACCTCTGACATTTGCGATTGTCGATATGCAGGATGACTGGAACCTCCGATATTTGATATTGGTGATCCCTAATCACTGGTTTTATCTGCCCTCCCCTGCTATACTTTCAGAAAAATCTGATTGTGATTTGTGATATGATCTGGGACCTCTTATATGAAATTCTTTCCTCCTTTCAAAGGTGACAAAACCCCCATATTTAACAGGCTATATCTTCTGATTCCGAGGTCCATTTGAAGAGTTCCATATATCGTTGGAAATCTGATTTTGAGCACTATCTAATGGAGAGGGTCCAATTTAGTTTTGAAAGATTCTGTGGTTTGGGAGATGTCTACAAATATTATTCTCTTTTGCACCATTTTGATAGTTGAAAACAAATTTTCTAGTGAGTTATAACAGAAGGGTCTATTGAAAATATGCAACATGGGTACTCCTTGGATTAGGAATCAAACTTCGCATCCAAGAAGTGTTTCCGCTCAAAATTTGAGTAAACCCATAGGGAGATAAGTTTAAAATACGAGTTGATTTTTTTCTTTTTTCTTTTTTCCCTCTAAAATTTAATGATGTAATCTAATATGATTTTATTATTTGCACTATTAATTTATAATTTCCTTAGGAGGCCCATTTTATACCTCAAAATTCCCCTAATGGAGTACCTTATTATAGGAAAAAATATCTCCTCATAGGCAATCCCCTCCACCTGAGAGTACCCCTTGGCCACAAATTTGGCCTTGTACTTTTTTGTGCTTCCATCTACTGCCTGCTTCACCTTGAAGATCCATTTTGAACCCACAACTGATTTGTCTACTAGTCTTGGGACCAATTCCCAAACATTGTTCTTCGTAATGGACTCATACTACTCCATGATTGCATCAAACCATATTGTTTCTCTCTTGCTTCCTCGGATGGCTTAGTCTCTACTAGCTCAGTCATTAGAGCCATGTTTCCAGTGTACCGATTGAGTGACCTCTGCTTGTGCTTATTTAAAGGAGCACCCACATTTTCCCTCGCATCATGCACAAGTCTCTCAACTCCTTTGGTTCCCTTCCTTCCTTCTCTGGATGGTTCTTCTTGAGTGGTTGTATCAACTCTTTGCCCCTCAACTTGTGGCTGCTCCACAACATCCTGAGGCTCATCCTTTGGAGCTAAAAGCTCCTCCTCTCATGGGATCTAAAGCTCCCTATCAAGAGAGCACCGTATGAATTTGTCTTCATCAAATTTGACATCTTTTCACACAATTGTCATTCTGAAGGATGGAAAATACACACGATAGTTGTGTGGAGTTTCTATGTAACCCACAAATATCCCCAGCTCTATTGTCAGCTCCAACTTCTTCCTAACCTCTTTGACGACATGGCAATAGAAAAAGGCTCCAAAGATCCTAAAGTGTGACACATTTGGCTTCATCCACGTGAAATATTCCTCTGGTGTGATCATGCCAAGAATCCGATGTAGAATCCTATTCTGTAAATAAATTGTTGTGTTTCATGCTTCATCCCATAAGTGTAGAGATAGACTTTGGTCATGCAACATCACCTATGATGCTCCCACAATTCTCTAGTTATTCCTCTCAGCCACCCCATTTTGCTCTAGGTTGTGGGACCTTGTCAAGTCTCGTCGAATTCCTTCTTTTGCATAGAAGTTTTTAAACTGGTTCGAGATGTACTTGCCTCCATTATCTCTCCTGAGATCCTTCACCTTCTTTCCCATTTATTTCTCCACTAGTGCCTTGAACTATACAAACTTGGAGATCCAACACTTCTGTGAATAGTCATAAATAAAGATAACAAAATGATTATGCCTAGTATGGGAGGTTGTCGAGAAAGTTCCACAAACATCAGAGTGGATCCGTTCAAGGACAGCATGTGCTCTATTGTCCCGATCATGGCAAGTGGATTTTTTTTACCTCCCCAAAGTATACCATTTCCATGTGTCCTGCTGCTCTAGTGCTCCTTTGGGGAGGTTTGTTTTAATCTATTGCATGATCTTAAAAGCATCATGATGCAAATGCCCAAGACTTCTATGCCAAAGTTCACCTACATCACAACTCGACATCTTCTCTACCTTTCTGCTCAATGTAGCACAATCCTTCACATATATATTGTAGAGGTTCTTCACATGAACCTTGATTTGCTTCACCTGTACTATGGTTATATGTCTCAGGAATGCCTTTCCTTTTCTAAAAATCACAAGGTAGCCATGATCTTCCAAAACTGCAAGAGAGACAAATTTCTTCTTTAGACTCAGCACAAACATCACATCCTTGAGCCTGAGAGGGGATCCCAACTCCCTCTGAAATTTGATCGTGCCAATCCTGGTCATGTAGTACCATCCATCATCTCCCATCTTGATGTGTATATGGATATCCTTCTCCTCCAAATCACTGGAAAAATCTCTATTCCCTGTCATATGGAATGAGTCATTATTGTCGAGATGCCACACACTTCCCATTATTGTGTTGGCTATGCATTGAATGAGAGTAAAATCAATCTTGAAATTTGAAGCCAAAGCTTCACCCACTACTCCTCCTATGGTCTTCTTTCTTACATTCCTGTGTGGAAACTTCGTGGCATATTTCATGAATTCATGATAGTGAAAGCACTTGATTCTGGACAAGTCTTTCTTCTTTCGCCCTTGACTAGATTATTCTTTGGATTGGGATTTCTTCCTTTCCCTTTATTTTCCTCTCTAGCCAAGGTACAATTCTCCTCATCCTCACCCTTGGATGAACTCTCATCTCTGGTATTCCACCTTATTTCCTCTTGTACAAAATCAGACCACAAGTGTTCCCAATTTGGTATTTTATCCCTCCCGTACATCGAATCTTGGTAGTTGTGCCAGCTCTTGGGAAGGCCTAGAAGTGCTAGGCTCACCAAATCATCCTTTGCTACAGTAACACCAACTTGACCAAGTTCATCACAACACTGTGTGAACCTACTCAAGTATTGTGGAATGGTCTCCTTCCTCTCCATCTTGATATTTCTAAGTTTGTCCTTGAGTGCAAATTTTCTGTGGTCACTACTATTTTGGAACAATTCTCTCAGTGCTTGAACATTTCATATAGATTCTCTTTCCCATGGATATTTGAGACAATATGGTCTCGTACTCCCTCCAATATAATCCTCCTCACCTTAGCAACACACTTCTTCCATTCTGCTAGATCCTTTGAATCATATGTTGTTGGTTTCGGAATATCATTATCAATGAATTCCTTCAACCCATTATCCTCTAGTAATTCCTTCATGTGGTCCTTCCATGCAACATAATTTGAGCTTCCCTTAAGGGAATACTTGAGCCTTAGTCCATTGAAATCCATCTTCTCAGTCCTGAAGAAAACCTGCAACCCCGATTTGCAAATTCAAACCTCCTGCAATCACAAGTTTGAAATCTATGTTTTATAGTGATTCCAACTCTGATACCATGTAGAAATGAAATCAAGCTTCTCCAACTCAAATTTAATGAGTTATCTGAGTAACAAGTGCCACGTCACCTCAATTAACTACTTCCAAATATTATGTTGAAATAAAAAATTGAATTTTAATCTATTTCAAGCGAGGCAAAGTCAAAACTATATTTTCTTGCTACATTTTCATCATGATCAAATATGTACATGTGGGCTTATAATTCAAAAATACACTTTCCCTTGTCCAAATTGAGCACTTCAATAGTAAAAATTGGTCCTGTTGAAAATAGGAATCTCATCCCATGGTTGGAATTTGTCATTGAGATCCCAAATTAACACAAGAAAATAAATATGCTTACTGCAATTGCTCACCAAAGCCACCTTAAACACTTTCAACAATCTCTTGTTTCTAAACAAATCACCAATACGTTTAGCAATTTTTCATTACTAAACACATCTAGTCTTGCAACACTCTTCTTCTCTCTCTCATGCAACCACCAATATCCCGCTGCTGCTGTTGAATTATGTTGCACACTGCACAATCTATTACTTAAATTCTCATTCAACACCCTAGCCCTTGCAACCACCTGTTGCTTCTCACCACTACAACCTCAACTTGCTACTTGAATTCTACTTATAATGAATTTTGGACTAATATTTTGAATTAAACTTTAGTTATCTTGCTCTTCAAATCTTGTTGCATGAATTTATTTATTTTTCCTCCTCTTCAATTCAGTATTTTCAATTTTTCTCTTCAAGTTTTCATTCTTTGATCTGTATTTTGGGCTTATTAGCCAAGTTAAACTGAATTTTTATGTTATTTTGGCTTTTTAACATAATTTAGATAAGCTTCTACTAATTTTAGTTAATTTCTTAACTTGGCCCGATTTCCATAGCTTCCTCTAAACTAACAGTTTTGACATAACTTTCACTATAAACAAGTTGTCAACTCATTCATGCTATTAGAATTCTTCATTGTTGTTTATGTTTGGCTTGACTGCCAAACAATGCCAAAGCTATCACTTACCTAAGCTACCAACTTTTCATGCCAAAGCTCAAAGGATTTATTGAATATTGTTTCCAACTGTTCTTTCCATGTAATTTTCGTGAAACCAAGCTACTAAATTTAGTTGCCATGCACAACACTTTGTTGTAGGCCAAAAAGGCATTGATGACCTCTTTTCTTCTTTTAAACAAAAAAATTGTTAAAACTTCCAATTCTTCCAAATTTGGCCTTTAGGCCCTTTGCCACTACCACCTTCCTACTTTCCTCCAATAAGACTGGGTCTTTGTGACCACCTGCTTAGGCCCTGGGCGTTAAGCCCTTTTAAGCTCTTCATGGGCCAATTTCTTGTGTTAGTAGCACTGCTTTGTTGGTCAAATTCTACATGAAACAACCAACCATAATTCCCAAAGGTCAAATATCCCAAGCTCCTGACTCTTTTTATTCCATGCCCAAGGTTCATTTCTACATGAAATTACAGAAGGGTTGGGTCTAGGTGTTAATCCTGGAACTCCCAAACTCGATGCTTTTCATTTCGTGCTTCTATATAAACCACTAGGCTATGTTTAACAGGATGATTTGTCCCATGTGGTCCTCCTAGAAGCTCTTTGATTGGCCACCATCCAAAAATTTTCTTACCTTTGTGTCCTAATGCCCCTATCTCCTGGTGATTTCACATAGCGAACACCAACCATACCATCGGGCTCATACCACTATGATGACATCATAATGATTTCACTCTTGCCATGTGTCAACCTATGAGTGGTGACACATGTCACCGAGATACCAGCCATTGGCTATGTTGACGTCACCTTCCTCTATCATCTAGCCAAATTGCATGCTGCTACTTGTCCTACCGGAGGAGAGAGAAATGGTCCCTGAGACCTTTTTTTTCACCAATTTCCTTTGTTTAATTAAAAAAACCACCAAGTTCAAGAAATTTTTCCCTCGACACCACTTATGTGTGGTTTCTGGTCTTTGGAGGAGTGATCCCAAAGTGATTCTCCACTATTGATCTATGTGATTGGTGGTGTAGGAAACCACTTCTTGTGATCACCAAGCGTGTCTAAAGGGCCATCTTAGGTGTTATAGTAAAGCCGCCACATGGCCCAGTGCTTACCTGCTAATTCTTATCCCTTGTATTCTTCTACCAGACTCACTCTCTATTATGTGCCACTTTGTAATTCCTTTGGGATAGCCATTAGCAGGTGTAGTTGTCGAAGTGGGCTCCTCTTCTTAACTCTTATTGGATGAAATTATGCTTTCGTGTCTCAGTGTCCATTGCTCGACACTTTTCTTTGTACACCCTTTGCAACCTTCTGGGGTGAACCATCTGGGATGCCTCTGTTGGGATTGTGTCACCTATTGGCATCATCCCATTCTGGCACTTAAATCCTCTTTGTAACTTCATCAAGGTTATATCATCAAGCTTACTCTATCGAGCCAAGTTTTTAGCCAGGCTCCACCTGCCCAATGGAAATTCTTCCCGCTTCTTCTATGGCTTCCACATGAGCCGAGTCCATTATTTGATCACTCCATTGCTGGTTTTGGTACTTGTGCCAACTTTGGTTGAGTGCCAAAGCTCATCCAACCTCCTGTAACTTTGTTATCTTGAACTTGGGGTCACCAAATTTTACTGGTTGTATCTCTCGATCCAAGAGGCCATTTTCAGACTTGTGCATATCACTAGAAATTTCTTTCAGATCTCTATCCATCTAGGTGGGTTACACTTACTTATAAGATTGTTTGGTGCTCCAAAACTAGCTCCAAAGCCTCTACACCTTGCACCTTCTAATTGACTTTTCCAGTTACAATGTTTTTGCCTTTGTCTTTACTTTTCCTATGCAGATCTTTGCCATTGGCCACCTTTTCCATTGGCTTTTATTTTCCCTTCTCCACCTCTGCTATTTCCTTTACCATCAATATTTTCCTTGTCCACCAACGACACCAATGCAATTTCCTTCGCCAATGTTTTCCATTTCCTATACCATCAATCATATTTTCCATCAATGACAACACATTTCCAACAACATGATGTGCCAACATATATCTACCTTATCAGAGAGTCATCATTTCTACCTAAGGAGATATGAAATTATTAAGGTCACACCAGAGGCCATTGCATATATGTTATCATTTCTGGATGGGGTAGGCATGCCGAATTTGGACATATGAATACTAGAAGATTAGTGGAAGGGTCTCTCCCTAGAGGTCAAGTAGTAGATGATCCATGAAAATTTCAAAGGAATAGTTGCCCCTTTCGAACCTTTTCCCTATGCTATCATGGTATTTGATTCTATGCCCAAAATACATTTTTCCATGATTGCTCAGGTCCTTGTTCATTATATTGATGCCCAAGTAGGTGAGTTCATCATAGGTTTTCAAGTTACATTATGCCATCTATTCTCTAAGCCCTCCATAAAATATGATTTTCCCCAGTTCCTATTTGATGAAATCCATGTCCAATTGATATAGTTTAAGGAAAATAGGTATTTCTAATATCAAGCCTATCTTGTCTATCTTTTTATTCACCATAAATATCCTTACTTTGAGAAATTGAAGCTCAAAATGCTTAATGAAAAAAATACCATGTTTCCCAGCTTCGAGTGGATTCCCATTGTAAGGAAACCAAAAAACAACAGATGTTTTTGCAAGTATGTGTGATTGTTTATTTCTATTTTATATACTTTTTTGCATGGTGAGCCTCTATCTAGAGCCCCTAATTTCCTTAGGGAAATGTTGTAATTCAGTCTTGACACAATAGTGGGTGACTGGTACCTCTTTGATTAATACACAATCATAAGGATATATGGGTTTGAAGAAATACCATATTAGTTGTCAACATTTATGACTCATCGCATCTTATCACTCAAGTATATAAGCCAAACATTTAGTAGTGACAACTTTCATTTTACTACTAGGAAAGAAGTTGTGACATTCCACCTCCCTCATGAGGTAGGGGCATTTGTGGTAAACAAAAGGATCATCCTGAATATAGTGGAGAATATCCTAAAATGTTTAAAGTTCATGCAAGCAGGTGCATGGAAATATGACCCACATAATATCATATATGAAAGAATAAAAGACAAGGAAAAACAAGAACATAAGCATGACTCCAACTCCATAGTATAAGAATGTGCAAATAAATTCACATGGGAGGAGGTCAAGGCCATTCTACATTGTATAGAGTCAAGCACATCCTACCTCATAGGAAATAAAAGTAGAGGTAGATACAAAGATAAATAAGATGATGAAGAAGAGGATATAGAATCTCGAGATTTGATGATGTATAATAGCAAACTTGCAAGCCCGACAAAGCCAACTTTCACTATTGAGCACATGAATTTTATTATGTCGGCATATAAGACACTAAAGTTAGGTGAAGTCTCCAATACTGAAAAAATATCAATTGTGGAAAAATTTAAAGCAATGTCAAGAAGTTGTCCAAGGAAAGAAATAGGGATATAAAATTATCTAAGAATCAACTGCTCCCTAGAATGCAAGTCAAAGGTTCTTTGGATCATGAGAAGGGGATTTTCAAATTGGCAATCTCTCAATCTAAAGAAAAAATAGTGAGGTCCATGGAGGACTATGAGGTCCATTAGATGTACATACTAATCGACGATGTTCCATCATCATATCTTATGCACTGGATATGCAGGTGACACACATGATGCATAGGCAAACTCATAGGACAAATGCCACAACAAGAAAGTTGAAAGAGATGTACAATAAGGAAAGTGGTCAACTAAAGTATGAGAGAATGGTGTGTAGATATAAAACTACTAAGATAAATAATCTAGAGGATAATATCGCTCATCTGGCTACACACACTCATGACATCAAGCAATAAAAAACTATGATGGATGATAAGGAAAGGGAGATATCCACCCTAGAGAAGTAACTGAAGATCCTAAATGCAAACCCTCTGAAAATTGATGCGCTAAAATGGGTAGAAAATGAGAATTGAGAGCTAAAGGAAAATATTTACGATATGAAAATAGAGAATAAGGAGTACAAAGACCAAATTGTGTTACTAGATACACAAATTTATGGAATGAAATAAAATCTAGGTGAGACATCTCAGGACTACCAGGCTCTTGATACTCTGGTAGGACAAGTTGAATCAATGGCAGTGTCAGATAATGCCAAGAAATTGCAAACTCTACTCTCTAGCCAAGAGCAAGAATTAAAAAAGAAGGAACAAGATTGGAGAGCACAAAAATGGAATTGTACTAGAAACAAGAGGATTACCAAAAAATTAAAGTAGAGCTAGATGTGTTGAAAATGAAACACCTGAGTAAATCCTCGTTCAACACCATGAAAGGAATAAGGCGAAGTGGATTACGATGCAATCACTAATCTAGATGTAACCATTTTGGATGCGAAAGTGTGTGACATCCCATTCAAAAAAGAATGGAAAGGGCTAAGGGACTTCGATAGAAATGTCACTCAAAGGGCACCTTCACAGTCCCAAGTTAGAGGAACATTACCACAGGCATCTCAAATGGTGGTAGGCTTAAGATCTAGGCCAAGCCAACAACAACAAGCTTAACCGCAACCACGGGCACCATCTAAGCAGGTGGCCCCCAACAACACTCTAACCAAAGTAATGTGTCATCCTACTAACCAACACACATGCACAAGAGAGGGAGGGGCCAATACAACCAAGTTTTGAGATCCAAGGTAGGGTGGGACCCACCCTACAATTGACGATTTTTAAAATAAGTTAGTTATGAAATTACTAGTCATTTTGTAAAAACTCCTAGTGTTTATTAAATACCACTAGTAGTTTTAGGTTAAGGTCTTAGATTTAGAGAGACTATATTTAGGCCTCACTTTGATGTAATCAAGGATTATTTTCATGTATTGAATCTCTGCCAAAATTTTGTTGGAAAAAGTGTTGGGATATGTTGAATCTATTGTAAGGGAAGAATTCAGAAGTACATTTTGGGTTGTCAGTGATTCTTTGTTCACATGTAACTCCACAAACCCTGTTGTAAATTGATTTTTTCATGATATTAATACAATTACAAAGTTTTTTCATGGAAAATCATGTTTGTAAACCTAATGTTTTTTGGGCATTTGATGTAATTGTGTGAAATAAAGGAAACCCAAAATCTGTAAGATTGTTTTCTTTAATTTCTGTGAATTTTATCAAGGTCACATGGATTATCCTTTTTTATTTTGGTAAACTATCACATGACTAGAGTTAAAAGGTATAAATTCAAATTATTTTGTATTCTACAGTTGAATTCTTGATTACATAGTTGTTTCTTTGATGTCAGTAATGTAGGAATAGATTCTTAATTTCCCACCTTAATTTATTGATATATGTTCTCGATGCTTTAAATTCTCCTCATCAAACCATCATAACCTTGTTAGGTCTCTATACTATTAGTGTAACCCCTTATGGTTATTAGTGAAACCCCCTTATTGTATTATTGTGCCCATATAGTCCCCATGTTGTTATTATTATGCCCCATAGAATCCCACTATTGTTATTGTTGTGCCCCTAGAGTATTATTGTTATGTAGGCTCTAATTGTATTGGGACCCCTTAGACTCCTATATATATAAAGGAGGTCTTGTCATTTGTATCATCCAAGAATTGTTCATTTGTGTAATGTAAGGAAGTTTCCCCCTCGAAGAGGTTGATTTCTAAGTTGTTGATCAATATTTTCTATCTTTTTGTGAGCTGGTTTCATAACATTTGGTATCAGAACTTTGGATTCTAGGGTTTCGCTGCTCCAAATAGGGCATCATGTAATTTTCAATATATTTTTTTAGCTACGATGTTTTAGAAGTTAAAGAAAAAACCCATTTGAGCCGTAATCGTTCTGAACCTTGGGTCCAAATTTCATATCCTGTATCACTATATTTTTGGAGACATGATCTGAGGAAGTTAGTGTTTTTACAAGCTCCAGAATTCCATCGCAAATAGGTCATTGTGGAATTTTTGCTATAATTGTTTTTCTACGAAGTTTCAGACTCTGAAATTAAAACCCATTGGAGTTGAAATCTTGGCGAAGTATGGACCCAAATTTTAGATATCATTTCACTATATTTTTGGAGATATGGCCCAAGACATTTAGGGTTTTTGTAGACTCCCAAATTACATTCCAAACAAGTGACCTTGGGAAAATCATCATAACTTTCATTCTGAGCATCAGATTGAAATTTCGTAAGAAGTTACAATAGGAGGACATAATTTACTTTTCTGTGTATTTATTTTTAGGTCCACAAATTGAAAAAGTGACACCTAGCATGTTGTACAAGTTCTCTCTCCTAAACCAGTCTATAATCCAATCATCATAGGATATTTGGCATAACTCTTTATTGAAGAATCCAATATTGATCAGACTGATGGAATTGGAAAGAGGACAGAGAGTGATACCGCAGGTCACAATTTCAGACCTTGGAGATCCGAAATTTCATAAATACAACAGATTCAAGATCAAGGTCCTAAAAGAAAGAAAACTAATGACTCGAATCAAGAAACTAGAAACACCTAGTAAGCAAAATTGGATGGATGATTTGAATAATTAAATCGAAGCTAATATAAATACTTTTGTATGTGCCATGGAAGAAGATTTGAAGAAAGGCGTGGAATATTTGAAGAAATACATGGAAGGTTTGAAGGAAGGTGGGACAAAGATGCTACAAGAAAGGCCTCCTAATGACGAAAAGGTAGTAGAGGAAACTCCCGATGAGAAAAAAATAAATGTTAATCATGATTTCATAGAATATAACATTGGATTGAAGACCCACCGTATTCCAAATATCGATATGAGGAAGTTTGATTGCAAGGATCCCATAACATGGATACTACAGATGGAGAAATATTTTGATCTACATAATGTGCAACTGTTATAAAAGGTATGTATTGCATCTTTATTTTTAGAACTAAATCAATTTTTATGGTATAAAGGACTTTGTTCTCGTAAACCACTTGTCACTTGATCAATTTTCATGGAGGAAATGATAGCACATTATGAGGATACAAAGAGAAACACCTTCTTTAGCTAATTGATAAATCTCAAACAAAAGGGTTCAATGGCAGAGCACGTTGAGGACTGTTAGAAATTGAATATAAGGGTAAATGATATTCCAGAGAAGTAGAGGATTTATGGATTCATAGGGAATTTAAAGGATAACATTCAACATGAGGGTCACCTATGGGAACCTGATTCATTGGAGAAGGAATTCAGGCTGGAAAGAAAAATTGAAAGAAAAATTATGGCAACAAGAAATCCTACCACTCAAAATTATAAAGATGGAAGTGTTGTGGCTCCTAGCCTTCCACAACCTACAAGGTTGACACCACAACAATTGGAAGAAAAAGGAGAAAACAACCTTTGTTATAGTTGTGATAGAAAATAAACTAAAGGTCATAAGTGTGCTGAGAAGATATTATTTGACATTGATTGTGAAAAGGAGGAAGAAAAGGATCAAGAAATGTCAAAAGAAGAGGATGTACACCAGGAACCAATGCAAAAGAAAGAATAAATGAAGTCGACCATATCTTGTAATGCATTGGTGGGAATTGCCACTCAAACTCGCAAGATAGAAGGACATATCAAGAAGAAAAAGGATAACCTCACTTTTGCGTAGAATCGAATGAAACAGTAGGCAAACTAACATCGCAGTGAAAGAAGTTTTGATATATGCAACTAGGTATTTTTACAAATACAACCATACAACCAGATGTCCCTCAAGTAAGCTAAGAAGGATAATAAATTATCACCAAAGTACTATGGTCCTTACAAGGTGTTGCAAAAGATTGGTACTATGGCATACAAACTGGAGCTTCCTACATCTTCCCGAGTGCACCCAGTTTTCCATGTTTCATGCTTAAAGAAGGCTATAGGTGAGAAGATCCAAGTTCAAGCAATATTGCCAGAACTTGACAAGGAAGGAAAAATCATATTGGAATCAGAAGCAGTCACAAAAAAAGAAATCGACAACTACGAAATTGATGAATTTTAGAGTATCTCACCAAGTGGAAGAACTTACCCACTAAAGATTCCACATGGGAGGATAAGAATTTTATATAGAAGCATCCAGAACTACTCAAACATTGAGGACAAGAATTTTTGAAGGATAAGGGCATGTTAGGTCCCTATACTACTAGTGTAACCCCTTATTGTTATTAGTGAAACCCCCTTATTGTATTATTGTGCCCATATAATCCCCATGCTATTAGTATTATGCCCCATAGAAGCCCACTATTGTTATTGTTGTGCCCCTACAATATTATTGTTATGTAGGATTTGATTGTATTGGGACCCCTTAGACTCCTATATATAGAAAGGAGGTCTTGTCATTTGTATCATCCAAGAATTGTTCATTTGTGTAATGTAAAGGAGGTTGCCCCCTCGAAGAGGTTGATTTCTAAGTCATTGATCAATCTTTTCTATATTTTTGTGAGCTGGTTTGATAACAAACTTGTATGTTAAACCCAAAGTTCATGGAAGCTCAAACCTAAAAATACATGGAAAAAATACCCAGAAATGTCTTTATAAACTCTTAGTATTTTGATACATAGTTTCGTAGAAGAAAGCAAAACACTTGAAATAGAAAATTGAAAATAGATTTAGATGTTCCCAAGCTCTTCATTGTAACATAACACAATGTGAATCTAGGTCACTAACACCTACCACCTCTTGTAATATGCCCTAAAAATTGGCCACTAAGATACCTCCTTCTAGTTTGGATGAGATAATCTCATATTTTGTGTATCAACCCCAGACCTAGATCCCCTACTAAGAGTCGAGAGACTAAAGAAGGCCCGCGATAATCCTTAGTCTAGGATTTACCCCCTCAATGGGTTTCTTCTCACCAATGGATTTTTTCCACTTGGATGATTGAGGATTTTAAGCACCCTAAAAGTCAACTTCTACATTTCAAATGAGAAATGACCAAGAGAGGTTATTTGGATGCCTACTCCCATGGTCCTAACTAAGTTATTAATTCTTTTATGACCCCTTTTTGGGGGGAATGAATGTGTTTATGTTAAAGTTGATTTTATGGGTCTCGAGAGTTTGGGAGGATGGACCAAAACTAAATTTCTTGGGGTGTGAATAAATTTCAAATAATATGAGTTCAAATTTATGATTCCCTAAGATCACTCAAAGTGTAGGTGGAAGAGAATATTTTTTGAAAAAAGGTTAATTGAAATTAGTGTGTGGAATGAGGTGTGTGCAAAAGTGCATGTGTGATCATAAAAATTTGTTTCGATTGTTGCGATTTTGGATATTGATAGATCTGTTATTAATACTTCCTACCTAAATTAAGTTGGTTTCACCTTGCAAAAAGGAAAGGATGTGCATTTCATGTGACACTTACTTTTCCTCCTAAATAATCTCTTTGAATGTTTCAAATATAAAGGGAGAAGGAAGATGGTGGTTTTGAAAACGTTTATGATTCTCCAGGATCACCTAAGTGTAAGGGGAATAGAATATTCCATTCTCTACTCCCTCCATTGCTCATTCCAAACTATAAATTTAATGAAAATATATAAGCCGTCCATGTGGAAAATAATTCAAAATACTATTTACTTGATGGCTAATTGGAGTTAAAAATAACCTACCTAACTTGCGGAAAAATTATAGGAGTGGGGACAGGTCACTAATGGAAAATTACAATTAAATGATGCTCTGTAATCCATGCAAGTTTTTGTTGCGTATTCGCAACAGTGGCATCGTGACTATTTTTTGACAACCACGCAAACCGGTGTGAAAAATAAAAAGGGTAATATTCCCATGTGCAAAGAGTTATTGACGGTCTACAAATTTAACAGAGATTACAATAGAATAGGTAAATTAAATTAAATTATAAAAGAGGCTTCAATATAACTAAGAGTATTATAAGAAATATCGTGAAGTTGCCATTATCGTGGTTGTGAATTTGTAGCGATGGTGTACCAAATCCATGTATTCTCTTGCAACTTAGTTTCCATCTACAAAGGAGCCCACAATAAGATTGATTATGAATAAAACATAAACACAAATTCAATGTAACTAAATGAAAAAAAAATCATGTACCACACAAAAAAAAATGGGAGAAATAGAACTTAAGAGAATGGAAAACAAAACCTCTTTATTAGTTGGTGTAGTAAGATACAATAGATGATTTCAAAGACACTTAAGGGATTTGTAGTGAGAAATAGTGTTCTAAAAATATAAAAAAGGAAGGTCCATTTCTTTAATCCAATGTAAGAGACTCTTCTCTCAAACAAGCCATAAGAAAATCCTTCAATGGTGAATTCTCGCAATGCAAAATAATAATGCTTTCCTTAGAAATTTTGGAAACATAACCCTTCTCAAAATTCCTCTCTTCTTGGCTCCAATTCAGTTGATTTGTATATGAACATGACCACTCCATGGTTCCCCTTATCTTATTAATGAGATTAGGATCAAAAGGAGACAACAAGAGCCCTTTAGGGGCTCCTTAATTCGCATTCAAGATTGGAATGACCTAAAATGAGCTATCTGATCTCGTGTTTTTAGAAAAAAATGGCTCATTCAATTTGACATGGTCCGTGCGACAAATCTATACAAATACCGAAGAAACAACCATTGGGATCTATGCAAAACTACTGTCATGTGCTTGTACAGTTTGATTTTTTAAATGAACCTTTAGGCACCTTTCATTTTGTTGTGGTTCATGATGGTTCCAGTGTTAATTGGCTCACTTGTACATGTTGTTTACTAACATTGAGTGTAGCTTGACATGTACAATTGGGTGTATGACTTTTCCATGAAAACAATGTTAATGCATGTGTGTGCATCCTTATTATTCCTTTCTCCGTTATAACTTCATGGAACATTGTCAAGGAATTATGTAATATTATGAAGACAACTCCATGTTATCAACTAATTACGTAGTAATGCTTTAATGTCACAATCGAATGGATACCTTTGGTGTCACTATGATTTCTATAAAAAGATTGGAAATCCTATCGTGTTATATTGTAATAGAATACAACTATGTTAGACAACCATAATAATTCAAAGTCTCATATTCAATGCCAGTATATGCTTCACTTTTGGATCCAACCAATGCATTATGACATAACATCATGTTGTGGAGGTTAACTAAAGAAGAAATTCATAGATGGTTGATTGTTAGGTGAATTTGTTTCCCTACTAGTAACAATATTTTTGGTGATTTAATGTTTAAATACTTAAGGGCTCTTCTATCTTCACTAAATAACATGAAATTTTATGGGTTGAGTTCCTTGTAGTGTTGCAACATGGTTAAAAAGATATTGGTATTAACCACCTATTTGGAAGAAAGATGAAAAGGTTGAATGGGGTGCTAGTTAAATATTAAAATTTGAATTAGGCTATTGATTTTTAGCTTAAGCACATGATTAAGGGTGTATCCTTTAGTTTCTAGTTGAGAATTTCTTATCCTTGATAAAGGCATCAAAATATTTCTTGAAAGTGCCTCAAGGAACATTGGTAGAGGAGATTATTATTTGGGTTAAAATATTGTTCATTGAGTAGGGATATTCTCCTTCTCACCCCCGCCCAAAAAATTGTAGCTTAAAAGCCATGCTTGGGGGTGGAACTAGGCAAATGGACAATAGGTGGAGATGAAAATGCTAGTAGTGGTAGATAAAATGACACATTGGACTAATGTGAGGAATGATCATGTTGAGAATGGTGGAATTGACAGACAGAAAGGTTGGAAGAATCACAATAATGAATTACAACTAGTTAAGAAAGCCATTATAATTCCCACTCATCTAACCACATACACATACCCAATCTTTTTATTTTGTTAGAAAATCATTGATAAGAAGTTTTATACACAAATTTAATGACACTCATGTAATAATAAAATTGAATATAAGTATTCAATACACAATTAATTTGTTTTCACCATTTTCTATCATCAAGAATACACCATTAATGAATTCAAATAATCAATTACTTCAAGTTTGTAGGTAATGGGCCCTCTATCTAGGTTGCACATATATTTAGTTATATCATGGAATTTTCCCACTAGTAGGGATATAAGAATAGGATCCTAAAAAGAAATTGGATTTAATTCCAATGTTAATATTTCTCTATTTCCATTTACATAAGTATGTATTTTAAATGGATAACAAGCATAAGTATGCATGTAGACTTACATTTGTATACACTTGACCCAAGTATTATTAGGGTCATAATTAAGGATGGAAACCATATTTTGCTAAATCACTAAACAAGGAGAACATCTTAGGTTTGAAGCCTATATGTAGAATAACTCCATAGGGTTGTTATCCTTATGGTAAATGTGTCATTAGGGTTTAATTAATTGTTTGATACATTTTTGTTAAAAGTTGTTATAAATTTAGATTATTATTAAATCTAACCTTATACTTGTCATGACATATTGAAATAATGGTACAAATTACAAGGAAAACCAATACTCAAAATCATAACTTGGTATTTTTATAGCAACATAACGTATATCATACTAAGCATGCCCAATCCCTTAACCTTGATTAAGAGTGCAAGGTGCAACTGAATCAACCTTTAAGGTTCATTCTATAGTTGGGTAGTAAAAATTCCTCTTTCTTTTGTCATTTTAAATTACAAATCTAACACTATCATCATATTTTTCTCTTTATTAGCTTTCCAACAATAAATTTTTAGTTAAATCTATGCTCCGAACACAAATTTATGCATGTTTGAAGTTTCACCCCTTTCAGGGCCACATCAACAAACCATATAGTCCATTAGGCTTGACACATGCCAAGATTTGTCCATGCAATAACCCACATCAATCCACATCAACTGCCAAATTGTCATATCAGACTATCATTATTTTGGATTTTTTCAAGCCTTGGGCTTTTCCAAATCTTCCAGATTCCCATATACAAATATGCTAACAATGTTGATTCATTGATATGGAATTATGCCAATATTGGGATATCATTAAATTATACCATCACATAGAATCATTGATATGTCAATATGCCGATAAAACATACCACCACTATACCCTTTTGATACTAAATCTCCTATATTTTGATATAGCATACTAGGGTCATATAAATTTGGAAATTTGTCTTTAATTATAAAGCCCCATTTCTTTGATATGATAGGGCCCAAGGCAAACTAAAAATTCCACTACAAATCCGCCCTAAAATCACCATAAGGCATATGTATGACATTGACTTGTCATTACCCACATGAAAATGTTGGAAAATCTATCGAAGTATTTGAATATTGACAATTTTCAAAGGTCTAACTTATAAAAAATATCAATATGTAGATATGTTAATATGTGAACTCAACATGCCACATGATTCTCCAAACCTAATCATGACCTAACATATGGAGGGTGTTGACATGTCCACTACCACTTGGAATTGTGAATGTGTTCCATGTGTCATAATCCCATGCCTACCTAGCATGCCAAATAATTGAATCTGGGTGAGATATCTCATGCACATGTCATTGCCACATAATCATATAACATCATCATGATGTAATTTGATGACAAGTTTCATACATGAAATGTCACCACATCTCATTTAACAACATCATGATGTAATTTGGTGACATGTATCATACACATGGAATTCTCATGTCATCCGCTAACATCGTCATGACATCATGTTTCATTGGGTTCCACTGAAAGGTATCAATGTTTTGTTAAGGTTTTCCTTTGTGTTTTTTGTTCCAAGGCTAGAATATCTCAAACCTACATCCATCAACCAATAGGAAACCAAGGGGGATATCTTACATTCTATTGATGTTTTTTCCATTTGGATAGAACTTATGTTAGTGTTTTGAGTGTTGGGTAATACTTTGATACTCTAATATCTATTGACCACCAATATCCCGGTGGGTTGACCATCAAGTGTCGCTATTGTCAAGTGATGGGAAAAAGGATAATGGATATTTTCCATAATATTGGTCTAATATAAAAAGAGTTGGGCATTGAAACCCCAAGTTATTCGATATGTTGATATGAGTAACACTTTTTCGCGTTGCTAGGTTCTAGGTGTGTAAAGGAGTAACAATTAGGATCCTAAGGACCGAGCCCTTAGAAGTATTTCACATAGGTTAGAGTTAGCTATAAAAGAGAAAAACACTAAGGTTGCAGCATCAAACAATTAATACAACAGGGAAAAGTAAAATAATGACCAAGAAGCATAAAGCTCCCAGGAGTTGGTTACAAAATCGAGCGTTAGGTTAATAATAAGGATTCCATATTGAAATCTATACCAAATTCAGCTTCCAACATTGTAAAATTCATGTAACTTTGATTTATATATAATATGTAGTGTTACCCGAAACACATAATATTATGCCCAAGAAATTATGCTTCTAAGTAAGAGGTGGACTCTACAAAGGATAAGTGCAAAAGGTATTATTTTTACAAGCTTTTTGTAGGTAGAATAAGGGATACACTATGAGCATGTATCAATCATACTTGGAAGCCTTATACCATAATACCCAAATAATGGGTTCTATTAATTAAGCTTAATAGATAAGGGCATAGGTATTGGCTCTAGTTAACTTTATTTTTTTCCTCGAAAAAAGCGTAATTTTCATTAAAAATATAAGAAAATTACATGTTGTATGATACTGTAGATATGAATTGTTGTCAAAAAAAAGGGAGTATTGTTTAGTGCTATTATAAACTTTACAAAAACTATTATGATGCTTACTAATAATAAACTTCTGAGAAGTCCAGTAAGTTTTTGAGAATATGAGTTTTGTCCAAAAATATAATGAAAACTGGTAAGTTATATACATAAAAGGAGAAAGTAAAAGAAAAGTTGTTGAACGATCTAGCGATCATTCTGATAGGAACCAATCATGTCCATAAAATGACAATGATAGTAACTATAGAAACTGTCGCCCTTGTATTCATGTATCTTCTATTGACCTTTGTTCAACTGCGCTACCTCTTTGGATAAACGATCACTGATCTCATTCCTTTCCCTGTATATATGTGGGCATGCAAATGAATCAAGCTGGGACTTTAGAGAAAGGACATCAGTCAAAATATCTCTAAGTGTGTGCAAGTGACAATGATTAAATTCATTTTTCCAGTTAATTATGAGCTGTGAGTCTCCGAATATCTGAAGTTGTTGGCAATTTTTTTCTTTTGCAAAAAGGAGAAGGTATTTTAGACTGCTCAATTTAACATAGTTTTTGGTGCCTTTTCCAAGGCCAACCTTGATTCTATAAGACATTATATTATCCATATGCAACACCGCCCCTCCACCACAGCCTTCAGCTTGTGCTGAGCTGTCAAAATAACCCCAGGGGGAGTTTATGTCTATGGATTCTTGGGTAATGATCCGAGCAGGTCGGATGTCCTGGTCCTCCAGGAGTGAAATGTGTAAAGCCAACAGCGAAATACTAGAGGAGTCCCAGTCTATTTTGGCATTCTTGAAAATGGATTTGTTTCTGTAAAGCTAGATTCTCCAGAAAATTAGCAATGGAAGGCATCTAGTTTTCTGAGAGTTGGCTTTTGTCCACCATCTTTGCCAAGCCTATTCAATATCTCGTCCCGAATAATTAATATGTACATTTAGTGAAGTGAGGATCCTTTTCTAGAAGGCTTTCGAGACAGAACAGGTAAAGAAGAAATGAGAAGTATATTCCTCATGCATCCTACATAGACAACATCTAGAAGGCCCACAGTTTGCACAGTGCCTCAACATTATTTCAATGGGAACCTTGTTTGTTAAAATGCACCACATGAAAAATTTGCTCTAGTTAACTCGATTGGAGGTATTACAAGTATTCAAAGAACCCAATTCAAAGGCTATAAATTAATTCCTCTTACTCACAAAAATATCATCATAGGAGTAGAATGAGATGCATATAGAAGTAACTATTTATATTCTTAAGTAAATTATTGAAATCAGTAGAATGTATAAGAAAAAAATTAACTTTATTCTTTAAGTTTTATAGGAATCAATAGAGTACAACATAACTAACAAATTAGTTTAGGGTAACACTAGCCATATATGCAGGATTCACATTACCATAGAATTTAAAATCAGTAATTCGCAATCACAATTATAGTTGAACTTAATTCACTAATAATATTTATAGTTGATAGTCATCTAAAATCATTTTACAAATATAATTGACCTTCATCAATTGTTTACTATTCACATTCAGAAATACTAGAACTTTCTTCTGTTACAAATATAGTGGAACTTAATCAATTAAAAAGAACCATATTTAGAATTATAGCTCAATTTCATAAATGAAATATCTAATGACTAACTTCTTATACCAATAAATACATATGAAATTGACTAATACGATATTGTTCACCACTAAATTTTACGTCCAACAAATTTGAGATTGTTGAAGTGGTGGTTAATATAGTCCAATGCTAATTTAAGAAGATCCAATATTGACTACTTGTATAATTTCTTAATATCACCAACTCATCCATAACCACCCTTCCTACTCCTTGGGTACTCTTCTTCCCTCCAGACCCCTAAGTCATAATGGAATTGTACATGAGATGGGTACTCTAAAAGTGTGGAGGTGAGCTGTCAAGCCCAAGAGGTTTCCCACAATAGAAAATATATACACCTGAAACTCACAAATAGAACTCAATTTAGTTTCTCAAATTGATTTATCATTAGGAAATGCATCCAACATTAGGGTTCATCCAAAAGTAAGTCTCTCATTATTTGATATTTCACTATAGAAATTTAGTGTCTCCACTTGTCTTCTCATGTAAATTTGTCATTTTCTAATTTCCAAATTCTTATTATTTAGCTACTCATGTGTGGCAATTTTATAAACATTAATTTCATTTTCATATTTTCTTTAAAGAGGCTAATTTTCCTCACCTCAACCATATTTCCTATTTACTTTTTTAGTTGTCCATTAACCCAATTCATATTCCACTATTTTTGTGCTCAAGTGGTTCTTCAACTAGAGTTAACTATTAGGTGTTGGTTTTATGTCTCTAACCTCCCCTTCCTTTCGTCAATTTCAAATTTTCTTTAGATATTCTAATTCTATATTGCTTCCACATGGAGGTTTTTCATGAATATCCTTTTTCTTAATTTTTAAATTTTATTAAACTTAATTCATGCACAACACCTCTCTTTAGTGTTAGAATCCAATCCACATTTTATTTTTTTTATTTATAAATTATCTATGAGGGAGATGAAGATCCTAAAAATCATTGCTTCATTTGTGAAAAATTCTACAAAACCAATGATGTTCGAAACAAAGACAAGAAAATGGCACAATTTGCAGCAACTCTTCTTAAAAGATCTCCAACATGATTCATGAATTTCATAGAGAACTAGACTAAAAGTAAGGTTGACATCAAAAATAGTTTCCTCTCATTCTTCAAAGGCCAAGACATTAAACATCTTTTGAAAGAAAAGTTGAAAGAGATTAAACAAATACTAGACAAAATAGTAAGGGATTATGGAAAAATATTTAAGGATTTGTTAAGCCAAGTCCCATACAACATTAATGAATCTTTGTTGGTTCAATCGTATGCTGCAAAAAACATTAGGGCTACTAAGAATGCATGAAATTTCATCATGTAAGGACACACAAAAAATTTCCCAACATATTGAAATAGATGACTACTAGCAATCGATTGATAAAATAATAGGAGATAAAGTTGAGTAGTTGCAACATTCCGTACCAGGTATGGCATTTCAAAAAAATGGTGTATGGTGCACCAACTATAGAATTGAATGGCATACAAAGGATAACTGTAAATCTGTGAAATATCCCAAGTCACATTGAGTCATACTACAAGAGAGTACCAAATAAATTTAAGAAATGAAAACCCTAATTGGTGCGCTATATGTGAAGACAACACCCATTCCATTCAACAATATTATTTGAATGGAAGAAACAACCCTAATTATCATATTGTATATCATACATAGGCATCTGACCAGTTCAAAGATCCAACACAAGGAGGTAGAGTAGGATTTTGTTGAAGAAGAGGAGGATTCAACGGATAAGTTCAAGGTCATGGTTGAGGTCAAGGATGAATGTATTGCTTCACATGTTGGTAGGAAGGCCATATTGGGCCTAGCTACCCCTTGATGGATAAAATAGACTTTTGTTTATGTGTATGGGAAAATTGAGTGATAATTTGGAATATTGTCATAAAATAATAGAGAATATAATAAATAAAAGAGCTATAAACCTCCTCCATTCTATTCAAAAGAAAGATGTTTTGAAATCCAAAAATATACATATAATCACTAGATGAGGGGCAGGGCAAGAAAATTATTTGAGAACACAAACAACAATTAACCACCAAAAGCTACTACCCAATATCCTAACATGCGACAACATAATGACACTATAGAAAGGTATTTGAGCTTTTTAGGACTGAAGTTGGGCAATAGAAGTTGACCAAAGATAACATATTAGAAGAATTTATGGAGTTTCTAAAATAACAATAGTTAGTCAAATTTGATTGAGCTTCTCCACATACTTAAAGGCTACAATGAGGAGAAAAAAATAGTACAAGAACTTACAAAAATTATCTCATGGCAAACAACTAGACGATTGTGACTCTCAAGTAGATCTTTAAATAGGTGGCTATATGATACATCAAGTCATAGTTGATTTTGGATTACAGTTTAATATCCTTCCTAGAGAAAAATGGATAAAATTGGGAAGGTTGACTTTACAAAGAACAACTAACTATATGAAATTAGCAGACTAGAGATTTATTGAACCTAATAAAATGGTTAGGCAAATGGAAAGATCAATAATGGGTATTCTAAATTTGGTCGAATTTGAAGTAATCAACTTTGTCAATTGCATAACAACATATCCAACTTTGGTCATAATACTATGAGTTCAAAAAATGAATGCAACAATTTCCCTAGAAAGAGATAGAATAAAATTAAATGGAAATAATAATAAAAATATAATTCCACTAGAACCTTGAGAAGGAAAACCATGGGTAGAACCCTGGGATAATGACCACAGAAACAAGGAGATTGTATCAAATCTTGTAGGAAGACAAATATAACGTGGATCCAAATACATTGAGAGAAAAATTTCAAGCTCACCACTCTCCATTGGTCAATATTTAGACACTGAGCTATATGAATGGAATATAAAGAATTATGTGTCTAAATCAAAAGAGTGTTGGTCGATTGGAGCTATAGTAACCCAAAATGTACAACCTTATTTTATAATAAAAGAAATGCCCTTCATATAAGAAAAATAGTGAAGGTAAAGCCCCACACTGCTACCATTTGAGTTAAGGAAGGAATTTAGTACTCCAATAAGGTTCAAAGAACAAGCATCTTCTATAAATCATATGGAAAAAGTAACTAAGTCGATAGGAGAACAAGAAAAATGCATATTATAGTCCAAAATTTTACTGGACAGGCGACAAGAGGGTAGGATACACATGTTCACTGACTCCAGACATGGACAACAATAACTACTTATTTCATTGAGTGGTTCAGAGGGATAAAATTATTGTCATAAGAAAATATTCCAACTTTTAAACCTAGTCTTAACCCTATAGAACATATCCAACTATGTGAAGAAGAATGAAAGAGGGTTGGCTATAGGGAAGAGAGACTTTTGTCTCATATTTTTCCTGATACTCTAGATTTTCTTCCCAATAAATTGTATAATATAGAAGAAGCTTGAGGTGACACATTATAATGGACTAAATTAAAAGTAATTTTATTAAAGATTTTGAATTCCAATAGGAGGAGGACTAATTGCTTGAAGAAGCTCAATGGATAAAATAAAAAAAATTGCAAAAAAAATCATACTATAAAGCCAAAAATTAAGAAATGGAAGTCGGCCCTTGTCGACTTCCACATGAAACCTTGTATCATGCTTCCAATTAGAAAAAAGAATAACTAATCACTTGGAAATGGAAAACAATTATAGTTTGGCGAATTTTTTTTTTCTAAAAAAGTATCGAAAGAGGAAACAGAGAATCCCAGATAATATATTCCTTGCCTGCTTATTAGGAGATAAAAATTAGAAACCATAAAATCAATGAGGCGAAGGCTCTCAACTGGATAGATTAAAGAAGTTGATATTCCAAATGTTGGCCGACCAAAAATAGCCTGACTTGGTGACTATTTGGTCGTACAAAAAAGCCATGAAATTTGTTGACCTATTAAAAGAATATCAATATGCATTTCCACACGAATATAAAGAATTGAAGGGGCTTCAACAAGAAGGAGGCTCTCCAAGAAGTGAACAATTTTTGCAAACATCGGAACAATTTTGCAAAAATATAAGGTTAGCTCAAGCACAACAGATATTAATTGACAATTTTTTCAATAATATTACTGGTAAAACTGCATAAATCAATCAAGCTAAGGAGTTTCTTCACTAATTGATATCTTTGCACAATATGGTGAAGACTCTTTCACGCAAATATCAAATGTTGATCGGTTGAAAGGAAAGGTGGCCTTAAAAATATGATATGATGAAGAATGCAGAACAATTTTACACTTCCCTTATTGGTTCAACTACTCAGATTGTTAAAGAAGTTGATTTCACACCAGGGAAAAATACTTCATCACTAATGTGCAGAAACAAACATTGGGTTCTTAGAAACAGATCAAGCAATTGGGGGAGGTGGACCTAAAGGTAAAACCACAAAGTTACATTTTGCTAACCAAGGAAACTGCTTTCAGAATTTTACAAGGATTTCCAGCTTTGGAAAATTGAGTATTTGAATGCTATATCAACATTTGTGGTGATCCACCCAGCCTAATTTGTCACATTCTAAAGTTCCACTCACAATGGAAATTACACAAGAAGTCTTAGAGATTAGTTTCACCTTGAAAATGATTCACTTTCTTTTCTCACAATTTCAACGAACTTATTTTTCATTTTCTATTTTTTTTGTTTCCAAATAATTTTGGTTGTAACAAAGTTATATGACATACTTGTTTAGCTATTTTGTAACATTATTTAAAGAGATCTTAGGAACTTCTAAGGGGTCATGTATTTTCAAAGAATTAGGATTTTGCACTATTATAAAGCTTTGTTCCGAAGAAACACAAAGATCTAGTACATATTTCTGCTTTTCCATTACTTTGAACAAATGTTGTATTGTTTCCTTGTTTGTTTCTTGTCATTAATGAGATACACATTATTTTTTCTTAATTGATCGATGTTTTGATTTGTGTATATGATTAGTGGTTGTATTGATATGATTTTCTAATATATTTAGAATCTTTATAATTGATTAAGCAAAACAATTATGTGTGAATGTTGTAGCTATATATTTAGTTCCATTTAACTATTTATTTAGTCAACATATTGCCTACAATCAAATTAAATCATTGTTATGGTTTGATGATATATATCTCAATCTATTTCAAATTCAACTCACTCATACATTGTAGTATATAACTCCTAGGATAGATCATTAATATTTAGAATAAGTATTTTTTTAATTTTTTTCCATAATTTCTAATACTATTTTACTACATTCATTACCCATTAGTACAATCTCTTAGAAAATCTCCTTTTTAGGAGTGAATTATTTAGGCACCAATTGAGTACACATATCAGTGAGTATTGTCATACCCAACGAGTATTGGTCTAATTGTGACCTTGATCGGGCGATTTCTCATATTGTTGACTTGCTCAATTTTAAACATCAACATTACCCAAGTAGTGAGTGATATTAATGTGCCTCTCCTCTAGGATGTTAATTTGACCAAGAAATTGAAGGGTATGTATTGTTGGTGAAAGGTACATGGAGAAAAGTGAAGGTTTGATCTAGATTTATGAAGGAACAATATGAAATATTGATATAGATAGAAACACAAATATACACTGAAAACATAACTTCAATTCATTAGTAACAAAGTATTGAAAATTGTTTACATGCAGAATGGAAATAAACTAGCTCATGTGATGATAGCTTATCTCTAAGAAGTGTTCTGGCGGCTACATGCCTTCTGAACTATGTTACAATGAAGCTTTAAGGCCTCTTTATTATTTAGAAACAACATAAAACCCTAAACATCCAAAAACCTAATCCTAGGAGATGAAGTGCCAAAATTTTATGGGCCTTGTTGGGGTAAATTGGTATATCAACTTCCCGGGGTGGTAACTTTGGCATATGATCTCTATTTTGCATGCATGATACCTCGTTAGAAATATTTATGTAATGAATGCAACTTTTGATTGGAAATCCCTTTCCTAAATAATTAATTTTCCCATTTTTGAAAAAAAACATCGTTCAGGGCCTCAAAATAGCTTCAGATGTTCAGGACCCAAAAAAATGCCCAAAATAGTAAATTATGCTACAATTAAGGAAAATGAAAGAAAAAATGTTGCAGGCCCAAGTGGAATAGGCAGGTGGCCACTAATATCCACCTCGATTAGACCTCCCCCCAAGAAGCAATGGTATCCATTGTGTTGAGGGCCTCCATGCGATGGGGAAACTTCTCCTAAACTTGGTCCCTGGTGAGGCACTTACCTTGGTGCAAGAGGAGTTGGCCAACTTTGACAAACCGATACTCTATTGGTTTAGCTCTATTGGTGTTAGTTGTTCTACAATGTTTGATGTGTCCAACAATGGTGGAAAGTATGGTCGAAGGAGATCCACACTGAACAATGGGTGCAGGCCAAGGAATGGGGGAATGTTGAGCTCAAAATCATTGTCTCCCATAGTCTTGGTGATGGTGTAAGGTGCATATCAGAGTGGTCTGAGTTTCTGATGGGTTCTCATAAGGCATTATTTCTGTAAATGCAACCAAACTTTGTAACCCACCTGAAACTTGTCTGGCACCCGATGTTGATCATGCCGCTACTTGTACATGGAATTGGACTTATCCTAGATGTTGTGCACCTGCTAGTTGATGTGTTGGATGTGTTCAATAAATCGGGCTACTTTAATAGCCTTGTGGATTTTGTCTATGTAGTCACATGAGGCATGGCAACATCAATCCGACACAATGGGTGAAATCTCAAACCCACTTGAAAAGGATTGTGGCCAGTCAAGCTATGGAGAGCTCTATTATAATTGTGTTGCACATAAGTAAGGCTCTCATCCCATGTTCGTGGATTCTTATAGTTATACAGGCATAGTATGTTCCCTACCATCTTGTTGAGGACCTCTATCTGGCCATCAGTTTGGGATGGAATGTAGTCGAATTGGTGAGATTAGTGTCCAATAATGTCTAAAGTCTCGACCAGAAAGTGCTCAAGAACCTTTTATCCTAATCTAATATAATGGTTTATAGGATTCCAAAATGTACCCATACTCGTTCAAAGAAGAGTTTGGCAGTGTACTCTTCTATGATACTCATCTTACAAGCTACTAATATAGCCATCTTAGAAAATTTGTCCACGACCACAAATACATAGTCATTACCATGCTTGGTAAAAGGGAGACCTGACAGATAGTCCATGGAGAAGGATTCCCAGGGTTGGTTGGGAGTAGGCAGAGAACTATACACGCCTTACTTCTTAATGGTTGGCTTCGTGATGGTATAGGTAGTGTAGGATCTAATATATTTTCCAATGTCCCATCATTGTTTTGACCAATAAAAATACTTCTATAGTACGGTCACAATTTTCTCCACACTAAAGTGTCCTATGACTCAACTATAGTGTGCCTCCAAAATCAGCTTCGCACGCTCGCTTGAAGGAACACAAAGGTGGCCCATATAGCATAATAATGTTTATTGGAGGTGGAAATCGAACTTTCTTGCCATGCACAAGCATTTGGTATGTGGTGGAAAACTCTAGATCATTTTTGTACAATTTCATCCGTCCGGAGGTCTCATGGCCACAAGAGTTGAGAGCAATAGTCTGTGTTGTAACTAGGGGCTGACTGAGGCATCATGTAACATGATTGGTTCTACCCTTCTTGTATTTAATGTTCAAGTGGAATTGTTGTAGATATGTAGACCACTTTTGATACTGATTGTTTTAAAACTTCCCTTATGCTTGGATAAATTGAAGAGATCAGTGATCTATGTGGATGGTCATCTCCTTCCCCAAAACGTAATGTTTCCATTGTCAACATGCCTACATGATGGAATACATCCCTTTATCATTGGTGGGGTATTTCCAAATTGTATTAGAAATGGTCACACTATGATAGGCCATCTGATGCCCCTATTAGGTGAGATCTACACCAATAGCATAGTTAGAGGCATCTATCTCAATTTCAAATGGTTGTTGCAGGTCTGGAAATGTGAATACAGGTGCAAAACAGAGGCAGTTCTTTAGTTCAACGAACACCTTATATTGGGACTCGGACCACAAAAAAAAAAAATTACTTTCGCTCTACCTTTGGTAACCTAACTGAGAGGTCAAGTGATATGAGAGAATCCCAACATGAACCTCCAATAAAAAATTTCAAGGCCTAAAAAGTTGCAAAGCTCTATTAGAGTGGTCAAGGTTGTCCTATCCCAAATGAATTGGATCTTATCTGGATCCACATGCACTCCTTGTCATCAATGATATAGCCCATATATTGGACTTGGATCATGCCAAATGTGCATTTCTTCAAGTTGGCACATAGTTTTTATTGCCGCAAGGTTCGAAGGACCTATCGAATGTGTTGAAGGTGCTCTTCCTAACTCTTTCTGAAGATAAGGATGGCATCTAGATATACAACCACAAACGAGATTGTGAAGAGTTGAAAGATGTCATCTATCAACCTCATAAAAGTTGCGAGGGCATTTTTCAACCCAAAAGGCATGACCAACCACTCAAGAAGGCCCTCCTTGGATTTGAAGGTGGTCTTCCATACATTTGTGGGTTTTATTGGCACCTGCTGATAGTCAAAATTCAAATAAATCTTGTTGAAATACTTTCCCCCTTGAGCTAATCAAGAAGGTCATCAATTCGTGGGATTAGATACTTGTTCTTGACATTGATTTTGTTTAGTGCTTGATAATAAATGTAGAGTCTCCAAGTTCCATCATTTTTTTGTACAAGTACAATCGGGCTCCCACAAGGTGAAGAACTTAGTCAGATGTGCCCTTTCTACAAAAACTCCTAGATTTACCACTTGATTTCCTAATTTTCCATAATGGAGTGGCAGTATATCAACCCATTGGGTAGAGGTTCTCCAGGAATTAGATCGATCAAATGCTTGACTTGACACTACAAAGGTACCCCTGTGGGTGAGGGGAATATGTCCCTATATTCTTCCATGACCTTATCCATGTGTTTATGTTGCGTGGGGGAACCCTTCTTAAGGGCCACGGATGTGGTCACTATATTCCCTTTGCTTTGAGAGTGAATCAAAAAGAAAAAAAAATCCCAGTCTTGGAGATGATCTTACTGCCTTTCTTAGCAGAGATCAAAGAGATGGAGGTAGGTGGGGCTACCTCTGGTATCTTTTATAACATATTTCCAAAATTAATAATAACAGTGTGAGGCCTAGACCCATACACAACATGATGCTTCCACAAGTATTGTTGGTCTAATAACACATCACAAACTTCAAGAGGAGCAAGATCACATAGTACTGCACCCATGAAGGGCTTTATATCGTAGGGAAGGAAACATTGTTGGCTAATGTGGAGATCTTGTCCTTAGTGAAGCCACCCGATGGTGTATAGCTATGGGTGTGATGTGGTTGGTAGGCCCAACCACTTCACAAACTCTATTGAAATGAGATTTTTTTGGCTCCCATTGTCAACAATGAACTACAACTAGGAACCCTTCACCCACATTTGTGAGTGGAAGAGGCGCTCCCCCTCCTCTGGATCTTCTGGCTCAATCTTCTATACCTTGGTGGCGGTAATGGTGGAACTGGGTTCTATGTCAATAATCTACTTCCCCTTGTCATTCCTCTTCTCAGGTTCTATTTCAGAATCACAATGTGCATCAAAATCTAAAGCTTTCATCTCAGCCACCAATGACTATTTGGTGTGACACTCATTTACGTTGTGAGTGGGGCTATTGTGGAACTCATACCACTTTCTTGTGTCCTTCTTCATATTTGTGGTGCCACTTTGCTTGCAGCTTTGATGGGTTGTCTTGAGTTGCTCCACCTTGGTTCTATCCTTTGTTCTACAATTTAGGGGTGCTCTTTCCCTCCTTCAGATTCACAGATCCAAAGTTGTGCTTCTTTTGTTTAATTTTTTGTTCAATCTTGGTAGCATATCAGTATGTTGCACCATGTGAGGAGATATCCAGGAACTCCATTTCTTCTTGAATGTATTTATGCATATAGTTGCAATACTTAAGCACTAGATGTCACTTAGAGTCTTTGATACCTAAATTTGTGCATAGAGTATGGAAAATATTTGCGAACTCATGCACATATTGGTCCCTTTGCCACTGTAGCGTGGTCCACTTTATGTACTTCTCCTCGTAGCTCCCCGCGGGATAATATTGTTCCTTGACAACATCTCAGAAGGAGTTCCAATATGGGGTGATTGTAAACAGACAGGGTTTTGTTATCACTCAAAGGTTGTCTTGGTTGTGGGAGAAAACTCTTAAGGTAACCTCAAACCTACTTTAGGATTGAAAGTTGGCTGTTCAATCTAGAGAGGGATTTCTCCTTAACTTTGCTACTCAAGGTCACTACAATAGCAAGTTATTAATATACTCATTGGCTATATTTAACTTCAAACAATTATGAATTTGGTTTGGAAATAAAAGAAAAGGGACCATTGGGCATGGAGTCTCTGACAAAAAAAAGATTTTCTACTCATAGGTCACATGAACAAATTTAAAGAAAAGAAAAATAGATTATGTTTTCTTTGATAGGTTAACAAATAAGATGTGGTAGAAGATTGTAGAAAATAAACATAAAAAGCTGAGCGCCGTGATTTTTGCAATGACCTTTAGATTGCAAAAACAAATAAGTATTTCAAATAAGATGAATCTTATAATTCAATACAAATTCCAATTCATCCATCGTTATCCCAATAATTTAGACTGATGTTCAATTGTGTGGTTAAAGATAAAATAAACACGGTAGAGAAATAGACACAAAATCATTTACACATGAATCTCTGAAACTGCACATATAAGACTACTTATAGCAAAATATATTAATCTCAAAGTATACAACACTACATATTCTTCTAAAAATTCCAAACCTTCACTTATTACGAACTAGTGAATAAATAGGCCAAATTACAAGGGCCTAATTTTAATAAAATGTATTTTTGTAAAATAAAAATAAAATAAATAATCCACCTATCAAAAAAATTAAATAATGAATAAAAATAACACCCAATCTAGAACATATTGGAACAAGGCTCAAATAAGAGGTTTTTTGAGCATGTTGGTCATAACTGTGTAGATTTGGAACTACTTGTTGATTTTGATATCTATTAGAATGTGCCTCTGAATGGAAGATTTGATCCCTAACTACTAATTTCATGCCATAAAATCTGGGATTTGGAACCTTAATTGACTGCATATAAAGTTGGGAACAATCTTGGCTTGATGATGCTCTACCACTTTTCAAATTGTTTGGAGGTTGCTGCTAATTTTAAGGCCGACCAAATGAGGGACTTGGTTAACTATTTTCACATTCTTGTATTATGATCGAGGTGATCAAATAACCCTCTGTTTGTTAAGAAGTACCCTGAATATGATAAATTAGCATATTAAATATTTTATCAGCAAATACATCTTAAAATAGTTTATAGGGCAATCAAACTGTAAAATACTTTATATTTTATTTTGCTCCTATCCAACCACATTTTTCCTAAAATGATAAAATATTCCTCATCTACTAATTCTCTTCCTGGAAATATGGAACAAACTTTATCTTGGTGTTCTTTTTCCTTTGAAATGCTCAATTTTATTTTCACTTATGTCTTTGAATGCAAGGATGTTGCCTTGAAATATGGAAAATTGATTTGATTGTTGATCTCCTGGAGATAGACATTCAATTTCTTATATTTCTCCTTTGATCGATCTACAAATAATCTCCAAGATTTCATGCCTCAAAGATTTGCAACCTAATCCTTTGTTCACTAATCTTATGCCTTTGAATCTAGAACAAATTGCTTTGGCTGTTGACTTTTAGTTGTTAGGTGTCCCTTTAACTGATGATCTTCTTAGTCCTTGAGTGCTTGCCATCTGCACAACTAGATGTCTCGAATTCCTTTATAATAAAGATGAATCAATAATTCTTCTCCTGGAAATATTTCAAATGTTGTCACTTGCATGCATTCCATTCACTGTTCTCAGCTTAGAGCTATGACTTAACATGCAAGCATCATTTTGATTCCTCTTATCACATCAAACCTCCCAATGATGAAAATAAACACAAATACTCTACCATCAACACTCAGGCACACAACCTTCATGGCGAAATAGAGATGGAAGTTTTGATAGTGCAATTTTATGGCTGCATTGATCATCAAAATGCCCCTTGAATACAATCAAGTGCACAGATTTTTCCTTGTCTCCTCAAAAATAACAAAGTATGGTCATAAATGAAATTAAGAAATTGTTTTTTCACTTGTTGTAAACATTGTCAGCTTCAATTCATGTGTGGATTACAAGCAAACAATTTACATTGTATTTCTTAATCAAACCAAATTTGTAACAATCATCATCTGCATTATCTTCGCATCAAGAGACACTATAAACTCATTTATAGATATGAGGATGTACTCAATCGAACATCTATCCAATGGCATCTAAAGTTCATAATACTAGGAAAAGATAGACTAGGATAATGATCCTTTATAGTCCTTGAAGGAAATA
This sequence comes from Pinus taeda, assembly GCA_000404065.3. Taxonomy (NCBI): domain Eukaryota; kingdom Viridiplantae; phylum Streptophyta; class Pinopsida; order Pinales; family Pinaceae; genus Pinus; species Pinus taeda. The sequence goes on from APFE031703251.1 coordinate 126,034, forward strand.
TAAATACAAACTTTTCAAATTCTCTATATTCTTTTCAAGAAACCAAACGCAATGAAATTTAAAATTGTTCATCTCTATGCTACCTAATTTCCTTTGCTAGGCCAGTGCAATCGAAATAACTAGAACATATTTGACACATTATCTTTGGCGATGGTTTGTGTTATGTTGGATAAAACAACCAAACCCTAAGTTATTTGCGATGCTCCCAAATGATTTCCCTCCATTAGATTTTTCAAGGAAATGGTGGATGATCCACCAGAGACCAAATCAAACGAAATCATAAAATCATCTTGCAGAAGTGAATACTCTGGAATGAGTTTTAGATTGATGAGAGCTTGAATCATTTGAACTATCCCTTAGTGTCTTCGAAAAAATGGATCTTTATAAACCCTTGGTGACATTTGGGCACAGGGTTTGAGTGAGTTTGGTGCCCTTTGACAACTAGAAATTCATTGAGTTCTTCGTGACATTATGTAATTTCTCCCCTGATATTATCACCAATGCTACAACACATGAATAATTGACAACTATATGCTAATTAGGCTGGGCATACCTGTTATTATCCATGCATGTTGGCATTTCTCGCATTTTTTGAGTTGACACCAATTGATCCATCGAGACTTAATTCCCTTTGGGCAGGCTAGGTATAAAAATTTTATGACCATTATTTGACTGTGTCTGTTGAGGACTTTTTTAGAACAACAATAGCCTGGGTGTGACTTAAGCTTAAACATTTGGCACTTTATTTTGTACACTTGGAATTAGGGTTAATATGTTTTACTTTATTTTCATTTGTTATGAGTATTAGTACCATATTGATGGTGTGAACAACTCCTGTCAGTGTTTATATACACCTTTCATGGCTACAAATCTCACCGCATTGTGCAAAAACTTGTGCCCCTTGTGGGATCCTCCCTTCACTTGGTGATAGACTTTGGCACTAGGCTTCCTGTGTTAAGTGTTTTCTCTAAGTCCTAATGGACTTAAATTCTTATTTTGAATATCTAATTCTTAGCTTATGTTCTTATTTTGAATATCTAATTCTTATCTTATGTTCTTATCCCATATTTTGAATATCTAATTCTTAGCTTATAGAAATAGCCCGAGATTGGGCCCTGGCCTTAATTGTTTTTACAAAAAATTATAATTACCCACATTAGCAACCAAAATAATATATATAGGCACAAAGAAGACCAAAAACACATTTTTTCCTACAGCGACTATTTTTTTAAGAAAATGAACACTCACTTCCATATAATATGTCAGTGATTTCATTTAAAATCTTTGAACCAACCTTGAAATGTTTTTGTCAGCACTCCTGAATTTTTTGTGAAAAACTTCAAACAATTGTTCTCATCCATTACCCTTTAAGTAAATTGTGATAACAGGTTCCTCGACCCTTTTTTCATAGTAAGTTTCACACTAGTCCTTGACATAGGGTGTTATCAGGAAATCTACTGTCCATGCAGAGCTGCTAGTCCCACTAAGATGGGTAACTATCTTAGAGACAAACAAGCTAAAGTTACATTCGTTTTCCTTTATGAGAAGTATATAGGAGAGGAGCAAAGAATACCAACCTCAATCTTTCACTTGGTTCCTTGCTTGTTCCTTCTCCCCTCTGACGAATCTTTGCCGCTCCTTCCTTGATTACCCCGCTTCAAAGAGTACCTGTAAAGTCAAAGCAGCATAATACCTTCAAAGTACACAGATCTACAATCATAAACAATATAGAACCAGATATATATTGACCACACAAATGCATATATCATCAAACATACAAGAATGTGGAGGAAAACTTCAATAGCTTTATTGATATAAAGATTAGAAGAGAGGATTACAACCCATTGATCTGACCCAGCGTCACCCTCCTAACATGAAAGCCCTTCTTCACCTCATGAAAAGCTTAGATCACCTAACACTATGATGTTCCACCAAGAAACCAACAACACTTTCTTACAAGATACAAGATTCTAGCCTTTGGGTCTCTGAGATGAGGGATCCATATATAGATGTTTGCAAGGGGGTGAGTCAACTTATGGGATTTTGATTAGTGTCCTCTCTTTGATAGTTCTTTATTCCACTTGGATATTCATGATCTCTTACTCATCCCTGGGCGAATTCAGAGAGGCAAGTGTCACAGGAGAAGTTTCTGGAAGATTCCATGATCATCCACATTGCAAACTTTCTCTGCCATTTGTCTACTCTCACCCATCGTACCCTATAGAAGGGATTTTAAGTATGCATCGCACTTTTTGCATGTGGCAGGTGAGATGCATTGCACCCTTAGCACTGAGCAGTCTGTATGGTCCAGTTTTGACTAGTTTTGAGCAATTTTCCATGGAGAACTTCTGGGAGATGATGCAATCAGCTGACCTTGCTCCTTTAGGGTATGAAACAACACTTTAAGGGACTCAGAAGCCCTTGGTTTATGGACATATATGATTGGGGTTATAGTGCCCAAATATGTCTATAACAGTTTCCCCCTAAAGCATGAGGTTGTAAATCTTTTGATGTCGGGTGAAATGCTTTATCATGAGGATCTGAGGTTTTTCGAACTGGAAGGCGAC